>JAQPZY010001656.1:600000-762500 GCA_029931535.1 Margaritifera margaritifera | reverse complement strand
ATTCAATTTTTGTAAAAATATACAAAATTCACATGAAATATGTAATAAATCCAAGTTCCATCTAATAATAAATAAATGTTTTCTAGATGTATTTTACATTTTGAAAATTTATTAAAAATCAATCATAATGGATATATTGCTATAAGAAACAATTAAACAAACTTATTTTATGGAATTAAAGAATTTAGGAAATATACAAAATTTAAAAGTTAGTTTGAGTTGTGTTTTTAAATATATTGTATTGTCAAAATAAAACAATTGGGGTTGAGCAACGATTTCTAAAACATAGTTACAGCTCATCCCCAACCTTGTATAGGTATTTAATGACAACCCTTTACGTGATTTTTTTTTTTTTTACACAACTTAAAAATTATATTGGCTTATAATGTGCAGGGTCAGTCTTATCCCCTTTTGTTTGAAAATTATCATGAGAAGTGCAGTTTTTCAGACCTTAGAGAACAATTATTACCTCAGGAATTTGTTGAAAATATGTTAAGAGGTTTACATATCACAGAAGCTGTGCCCGTAAGCATCTTGGTGGCTAGTTTTGTCATAACCACTTGCCTTATGAATTGGAATAACATTTATAATATCAAAATTATCTCGTTTTGCAATATTGATAAACTGAAGATTTGGATTTGTTCTGTTTTTTATGTTCTGAAATTCTGGTAATTGAACATAAGTGTTGTCTACATTTGATATTAAAGTGAAGAAGTCATTTAAACAAGTGGTCTTTTTTTTCAAACTCTGAAAAATACTTAGTTTTATATCTATCATCAAATTTAGATGCTAAAGAAGGAATAATGGAGGAGACATTATATTTGACCAAACTTCTTAATAATTTCCAGTACTCTCTTGAAATCTTTGACCAAACGTCTTATTAATTTCCAGTACTCTCTTGAAATCTTTGACCAAACGTCTTATTAATTTCTAGAACTCTCTTAAACGTTAACCAAGAATATCAGTAAATAACCTGTCTGTGATGCTGTGCAGCAAAACATCAAACTAGACCATACCAATCATCTATCATATGTTCCATTGTTTAATTGTTTATGGCTATTATGTTGACCAGATTTGTGCAAACGAAGGTCCTCATGTAAGTCACTGAGAATTAATACTATTTTCACTTGCATTTCGAACCTGTTCAATAAGTACGTTTAAACAATCTCAAAGACGTGTATATCAGAAGAAGAACGGTAAGTTGTTATGAGAAGAAAACATCTACCTTTAATCAATATTTCAACACATAATACTTCAATATTTCAGCACATAATACTTTCAATATTTCAACACATAATACTTTCAATATTTCCATAAATGAAATCAGGACGGTTACCGTAGAATATTCTTTGATATGTAGGCCATAACTCTCCTTCCATATCTATCCCGGTCATATCGGATTTGTTTGTTATAACCTGGCATAATTAAATCATTGCTACACACGTCTCAGTTGAAGTGTGATTCCATGATCACGATAATATCGAAATCATTTAATTCGTTTTCTATATAATCAAACTCATTTAGTACTGATTAAATATTCAATTCTAACTATCTAAAGACTGTTTTTTGTTGGATTTTTTTATGTTTGTTTGTTTTTTTAAATAAAAATCAACAGCTTATGTGCTCAGAGAAATCTGACTCAGAACAAGAAATAGATGCTAACGATCCAGGATTCAATTCAATACCCCTTCGTAACAGATATAACAATATTATTAAAAAGAAATATACAATAATAAAATTCAACGATTTAAAATTGACATTATTATCCTGAAATAAAATATGTTTTCTGTAATGAGTGATAGACAGTCAATAATACAGGGAAAATATCGATATAGTACATTGGCGATTGTTGAAAAAAGAACAGACCTATTACAACAGATGAAATGACTTTAACACCATACTTAAAAAAAAAGATTAGCGAACAGTAGATCTTCGTAACTCAAACGGTTATTTTTAGGAACACTTCTTGCTCGAAAAAGGAAAAGGCAGATGCTTATTGTGTGTAAATCTATGCATTCATCCACTTAAAGGTAGATGCCCATTATGTGTAAAACTATGCATTCATCCACTTAAAGGTAGATGCCCATTATGTGTAAAACTATGCATTCATTCATTTAAAGGTAGATGCTTGTTATGTGTAAAACTATGTAATCATCCATTTAAAGGTAAATGCTTATTATGTGTAAAACTATGCATTCATCCATTTAAAGACAGATGCTTATTATGTGTAAAACTATGTAATCATCCACTTAAAGGTAGATGCCTATTATGTGTAAAACTATGTAATCATCCACTTAAAGGTAGATGCCTATTATGTGTAAAACTATGTAATCATCCATTTAAAGGTAGATGCTTATTATGTGTAAAACTTAGCATTCATCCACTTAAAGGTAGATGCCTATTATGTGTAAAACTATGTAATCATCCACTTAAAGGTAGATGCCTATTATGTGTAAAACTATGCATTCATCCACTTAAAGGTAGATGCTTATTATGTGTAAAACTATGCATTAATTCATTTAAAGGTAGATGCCTATTATGTGTAAAACTATGTAATCATCCATTTAAAGGTAGATGCTTATTATGTGTAAAACAATGCATTCATCTATTTAAAGGTAGATGCTTATTATGTGTAAAACAATGCATTCATCTATTTAAAGGTAGATGCTTATTATGTGTAAAACAATGCATTCATCTATTTAAAGGTAGATGCTTATTATGTGTAAAACTACGCATTCATCCATTTAAAGGTAGATGCTTATTATGTGTAAAACTACGCATTCATCCATTTAAAGGTAGATGTTTATTATGTGTAAAACTATGCATTCATCCATTTAAAGGTAGATGCCTATTATGTGTAAAACTATGCATTCATCCATTTAAAGGTAGATGCTTATTATCTGTAAAACAATGCATTGATCCATTTAAAGGTAGATGCTTATTATGTGTAAAACAATCCATTCATCCATTTAAAGGTATATGCTTATTATGTGTAAAACTATGCATTCATCCATTTAAAGGCAGGTGCTTATTATGTGTAAAACAATGCATTCATCCGTTTAAAGGCATATGCTTATTATGTGTAAAACAATGCATTCATCCATTTAAAGGCAGGTGCTTATTATGTGTAAAACTATGTATTCATCCATTTAAACGTAGATGCTTATTATGTGTAAAACAATGCATTCATCCATTTAAAGGCAGGTGCTTATTATGTGTAAAACAATGCATTCATCCATTTAAAGGTAGATGCTTATTATGTGTAAAACAATGCATTCATCCATTTAAACGTAGATGCTTATTATGTGTAAAGCTATGTAATCATCCATTTAAAGTTAGATGCTTATTATGTGTAAAACTATGCATTCATCCATTTAAAGGCAGGTGCTTATTATGTGTAAAACTTAGCATTCATCCGTTTAAAACTATCGATAAAATGCATCATATAAAATGAGCATGGGTCTTCTCCAATAGAGAATAGAAGCAGATAAAACAGTATGCATACAAATATTAAGAAACTCATGGTCGTCTCTGTTGAGTTATGGAATAGAAAGGACGATTAAGGGAAGAGAAAGAAATGTACGAAGGAAAGGAAAGAACCAGATGTGCATACTATGAAATCTAAATATTACAGTTACGTGTTAATGTGAAAACATGACAGTGCAATACGTATATCTAAAATAATAGTACATTTGCAATATACACAATGGAATGCAACATAAATGTCTTTTATATTTCACTTTTCTAAAACCACAAAAAGAGAGTAATAGAAATAATAAGAAAAAATAGAAATATTCGACACCATTTACCATAATTTCCTCGGGAGATATCACACAATATTCATATTAATTTGAGTCAAAACCCAATCAGAGTGGAGATATCACACAATATTCATATTAATTTGAGTCAAAACCCAATCAGAGTATACTTTTTATAATACAATAATTTTGCAAGAAAAAAGTATTACTTCAGAAACAGGCCAAATTAGGGGGGGGGGAATGGTCTAACCATGCAGTTAATAAGGTCAAATTGCCCATCCCCGCCCCCAAAAAGGTCAAATAATTAAGGTCAAAACAAAGTCACATCACCATTTATGAAAAGTACTTTACAAGCGCTTCAGTCATTTTACAGCATTTTGTTACTCCTGTAACAAGGAAAATAAGCGATATGAAACAAACAAAACAAAAAAAAATACATAAATAAAAGCATTACATTAGTTGGTTTTAGAATGACAGAATCTGTCCGAAAACATCAACATTTTTATAATAGATTTTTTTTTAAATTTAAAAAAAATACCCGCACACTGAGTGTAATCGCGCGAACATTTTTCCACCGTATTTTATGTCTTCTTGTAGCAAAGCTGAGGGGAGATAGCTGATTGTATCACTATGGCAATTCCAGTGTTTTTGCAAGGGGAGATAGCTGATTGTATCACTATGGCAATTCCAGTGTTTTTGCAAGAATAACTTCATCCATTAGGTCCTACGTTCTTTAGAGCTGATATAAACCGGGGACAAGTTGTTTTAACTTATCATCAGTGCAACACACAAGTGTGTTGCCTAATGAAAAAATGATGTGCACTTTGAGAACTTACATATATATATATATATATATATATATATATATATATATATATATATATATATATATATATATATATATATATATATATGAAAGAGAGAGGGAGAAAGAGAGAATTTAAGGAGATATCATTGTGTTATCCTAGACGACAATAAGTTGCTAGACTTGTTCGAAAAGTGATAGAAATCTTCCCTGTATTTATAGTTGTTTGGTACTCCGCACATTCAGTGACTCCCGCATTGTATTGTATACTTTTATACAGCGTTACTAGCAAGTTATGATTATGTTCTTTAGTTTTCTTTTTCATTCCTTCATAGTTGCCATCTTTCGTTGTTTGGTGCACAGCTAGAATGGTGTCTGATGCATCTATGACTCGGTGTTTCTGATTCCGCGCATTTAGAACCAACCAATTATCATATGCTCTTCGCCCTATCACAACTTCCGTTATATCATTCCACGGATACGATGGCGATGTAATGAAATAGTCCTCTGCGTCACTTCTGAAAAGTTCTCCCCTCTTCTTCGCCACCGTTGTCACTTCACTCCAAGATGATCCTTCTTCCACAGTTATTTTATCAACATTAGTTCTTCTACCGATGATCAATGTATGATGCTGCGATGTTGAATTATTTTCAATGATTTCAATCAATGTATCAACCAAAGAATCTGTGAATAAGATGTCACTGTTAGCGAATGCATAAAAATTGGACTCGAACTTTTTCATCGCGTCAATGTACATGTACTTCAAAACCGGAACTCCATCCGCGGCGGCGACTCTTACGGGGAAAATTACCCAACCAGCACTTGCATACACTCTTGCTACGGCAGCTTCATTTGTGAATACAATCGGCACAACAAATGGACGAAGTGCTAACCAATTAACTGACGTTATGTTATGAACAACATATTTATCTTCGGTATCAAGCCAAGATGTGAATAGTGTCAGCAGAGGCTTCGTTCGATTTTTAATTAGTTCTCGTACACTTTCCTTCCATGGGGATAAAATACTTTGCCCAGAGATTTGAACGAATGGAAGCGATGTTAGTCTAGACGGTGTAGAGGAATGTGTGAATGATTTGATCAGTGGTAACTGGAACTGAAAATTAGATAGGGACTCTAATGTACCATTCCAAAATGCATTTGGATCACCTTGTATGTTTTTTAACAGGTTAAAAGTCTTCATGCTGTCGAATGTATTAGAGTACAGAAATAAGTAAACAATAAATGAAAAGCAGAGAAAAGCTGTAATCAGAAGTGACGTCCATTCACGAAATCGACCGCCAATGGAAACAGGTTTATCTGTTTGCATTTCTTCAGTATATTGAACGTACCTCCTGCAAATAGAAAGATAATTTATATACATAAAGGTTTTTGTCGAGTCGGAAACCCTACATAGCGATCACTTTGGCGTACGTATGCATGTCTGTCCGTACTTCGGTCCTCATCCTAAATTAGGGTCATTGTTTTCAATGTTAAAATGTTTGACCTTCTAGCTAAATAAAGAGCGGGCTCGATAACAAGAGATTCCCTTGTTATGTTAATATCACATACATATCGACTTTTCAGACTTCCAAAGTTTTAGGAGCTACAGAATACGTAACACGGGTCGAAATAAAACAAACAAACAACAACAAGACAAAAGCAAATCTTTAAAACTTCCTGGTGACATTACTAAAAAACGATGTTAGTGAGCTACTAGTTACGCGTCTTTTAGGCCATCAGTATCCCTCGATATTGGTCTTCTACATACATACATACATACATACATACATACATACATACATACAGAAATTGTCATTGAGTCAGCGGTATTAGTGTTGAACTCTCCTGTACAGTGAAATTATGTTTCTGGTGGGGCAAAGCTATTGTTTCTGTTGGGGCAAAGCTATTGTTTCTGGTGGGGCAAAGCTATTGTTTCTGGTGGGGCGACGCTTTTGTTTCTGGTGGGGTAAAGGTATTGTTTCTGGTGGGGCAAAGCTATTGTTTCTGGTGGGGCAAAGCTTTTGTTTCTGTTGGGGCAAGTCTATTGTTTGTGGGTGGGCAAAGCTATTGTTTCTGGTGGGACAAAGCTATTGTTTCTGGTGGGGCAAAGCTATTGTTTCTGGTGGGGCAAAGCTATTGTTTCTGTTGGGGCAAAGCTATTGTTTATGGGTGGGCAAAGCTATTGTTTCTGGTGGGACAAAGCTATTGTTTCTGGTGGGGCAAAGCTATTGTTTCTGGTGGGGCAAAGCTATTGTTTCTGTTGGGGCAAAGCTATTGTTTATGGTGGGGCAAAGCTATTGTTTATGGTGGGGCAAAGCTATTGTTTATGGGTGGGGTATAATTTTTAGGAACTGAATTTTTAAACGTTTAAATGCTGACTTGTCATATGGATTACACTTTCAATTGTATGAATGTTATTAATTACAAAAATGTAGCATATACAAAGAATAAAGTAAATTTTTTGTTTAAAACACCCAAATTTAAATTTTTGGACGTTTAATGTAAAACTAAAATGTTTTAATAAATAGAAAACAGAAATTTCACATCATATTGTGGTCTTTGCATCTACTGGTAACTGAAATATATAAAGCTATATGAATTAGTGTTTATACAATGAAATTGATAAGAGTTTTAGCTTACATCATTTTAAGTTAAATTACAAACTTTGATCAAATTAGGACCTACAACTTGCAAGATATTGGAAGATATATATATATATATATATATATATATATATATATATATATATATATATATATATATATATATATATATTGAGAGAGAGAGAGAGAGAGAGAAACCCCACTGAAATGCCCCAACTGTCCTACCTAGGTAAGGTTTATTAGCTATATATGTCACTGATACCATTGTTTGATTGCTTAATTTCTTAGATATACTCGACACGTGGGGAGGGGGTCCGAGAGGTCAATTCTTATTCTGCACACCCACCAATCACCACAAATCGTGTCTTAGAAATTAAAGTCTCGTTACTTTACGATGCAAGAGATGCTGCACGACAGACACGCACAAATGCGTGCACATACGGATGAGCAGCGTTATATTGTTCCCGCTGTTTTGAGTTTAGGTCTGGAATCCTCAAAGCATGAAATGATGTGTTTTATGAAGAAAGTCCACTATTCAGAATGAGAAAATTCCTGTCCCCCCCCCCCCACTCAAAACCGCGAATACATGAGGTAAATCGCAGCGAATAATATTCAAAGGGTCACCATATTTTATTTTTTTCAAAATGGATCATGTTTTGTGCGTGTTGTGTAGAAGTCTACTTTACAAGTACAATAATCTGGATATCGAGCTTGGAGACTATGAGGTCAGTCCAGCATTTTACACTTCTCATGGCCTTCGTCACTCGGATATACTGCGTGTCTCTTCTCGTAAAGATGACGTAGTAAATGAGATGCCAGTGCTTGGAGCGTGGGTGCATCCAAGACGTCTTGCTGCGATTTTGGCAGGCAGAAGACTGTTTTGGTGATTAGCAGTCGTGTTCAGCGCATTTCCTCAGTAGGAGGAGTCCGTTGTTGTTGTATTTGCCAAAGCCATTTTCGCCAGTGACACATAGTCATGTCTGGTGATCTGTGCCAACTCTAGCAAGGATGATGAGTTTTTCTGTCTTCCGTTCTTCTGCGATAAGAGACTCCAGGTCTACATGAAATTTGTCTTTTACCTTATTTGAGTTGGTCATGGTGGGAGTCTCAGTCTGTCATTCACACCCTTAGGGGGATTTGTGCGCTTGCTAACTAGCTGTGATTTGATGGCAAACCAAACACCAGCTTCACGTCGCTCTTCTTTACTTTGGTCACTCCAGAAGAAGGTGTTGCCGGCTCCTACTTCGGTGAGTTGTCCTTCGTCAGCTAGGCGAGTTTCACTCAGGGCTGCTATTTGGATGTTGAATCTGGCCAGTTCTCTACCAACTAAACCTGGTCTTCTCTCTGATCTATCTGCTGATGTTCTTTTCATTAGTGTGCGCACATTCCGGGCACCGATGGTGAGTTGCGTCACCTTTGTCTTCTTGTTAGATTTTCGACCGCGTAAGGTATGCTGATCAAGCTTAAGGCGAATCAGGCAATGTGTTGGGCTTCTTTTCTATCCCCTTCCTCATGCTACGGAGGTAAGCAGTGTGATTCTAAAAAGGGCTGCTCGATTGCCCTGGGGGTTGCTGAGTTCCATTGTTGCTTCGGTCCAATGAAAAGCGACCCTATGCATGTGTGCAGCTCTGCAGCTACAACTCCTAGTGTATCCACCTGCAGCTTTGCCGCTCGCCCATCGCCAGAGAATTTGAAGGTATCTGGTGGAGGGAGGGGAATAGTGCCATGCCTTGCGCGTGAGTTGGATTTAAGTGAGGGAAAGTTGTGCAGAGTCACCCTCAATCTCGTCCAAGCTGTCTGAATTCAGTGGCACGACAATGTCGAGACGTCTGGAGACACGTCCGGTTGCAGTGGATGGCCATCAGGTCCTACTGCACCTGAGCTGATGCCCTGCGCTGTCCACACAGCTCTTGCTATCTGCCTTCACAGTCGTGGGGATAAGCATATCTGCTCGACCGCCTGGTCCACTAGAGAGGACTTTCCAGAGGGAGCAAGGCGTAGCTGTTCACCTTGGGACTACAGTTACGGGTATTACCATCTACTGTTACTTACGGTAGCAGGCGTAGCCCTACCTAACTATCAATTTAGTTACTAACATGTTAACTAAAAGTGTACGACAATCGCTAGAAAGGGTACGATAATGATATATGTCGCACACTAGTACTTGATTTATAGTTTCGCTTTTTTCTAAAGAATTAGAATTTTTATTCTTCGATGAGTTGTAGTCAAACACAAGAGCAAAAAGTCTGATTTACCGAATTGCTTGATGATTGATGTGTGTTTTTCATATTAAATGTATTGAAAGGGTCCCAAAAAAATTATTAGATAAGTTATTTCAAGGCTATATCCGTTATTCAATACTGAATGAGTGATGTTTGCATAATCTCTGAGATCCCATACTCCTATATTCTTTTACATTTGTTGTAGTGACGTAATCTAACAAATTGTGAGGATATGTAACACAAGAACACGGCATTTTTATTTTATTTATTTTATTTTTCATTTAGAGTCTGTACGAACTAAAAATGACGTACATTAAAGTCCTTATCAACATTTCTAGTCGTACAGATTCCTAAGGAGTGGAATCTGTGTGCGGATAAAAGGGTGCAGACGGATGGATGGGTTAAAGGACGGAGTTATGAACGAGCGCAGAAACGAGCGACGGGCGAACACATAAACAATATGATCTAATGTACATGAGTATTCTGCGACAAAGCGGGAGACTATTTAAAAACCAAGAGGCCCAAGTGTGCCTGAGATCGCTTACTTGGCTGACACCTGCATAATAGCCAAATGCAAGAGCAGTTGGCCAAAAATCTGTGTAGTAGGATGCTTTCAGTTTAAATGTCTTCCAATATTGTTTACTGCATATGCTATGACAACAGTTGTTTCAAGGTTTCTCTCGTTTTGTATCTGCATCCATTTCTGATAGTTCTGATAGCATATCAGCATAATTTGTCCAATGTTGAAAGGCCCCTATGCCAGCACTCTTTGTACCAAATTTAGTCAAATTCTGTTCAGCAGTTGGGGGGGGGGGGGGTATAGATAAAGGGATATAAATGTTTTTCTGCTTTAGAAGTGGATTGGTACAAATTTGAAGGCCCCATTATGCCAGGATGCTTTCTGTAAAGTTTGGTCTAATTCTGTTGAGTAGTTTTTCAGACATAGTCGTTTCAATGTTGTTGTTGTTTTTTGTGTTGCTTTTTTTTTTTTTTTAGCAGCAGTAGCCATTTTATAGCGGATTGGCATAATTTGTATCAAACTGAAAGCCCTCTTTGCCAGGATGCTTCCTCTCAAATTTTATTAAATTCAGTTGAAGATTTGTTTAGAAGAAGTCGTTTAAATGTGTTTTCTGTATTGCTTGGCCAACATCTATTTAACGATTTTGTAGAGGAAGTAATTTCAAGTTTTGTTCTATTTTTAGTAATGGCAGCCATATCTAATGGCGAATCGCATCATTTGTAAACAAAATGTAAAAGTTCTTTTTTTGTAACAGCGGCCATATTTGAAAGCGGATTGGCATCATTTGTACAAATCTGAAAGGTATTTATGCCGTAATGTTTTCTGTCAAATATGATGAAATTCTGTTCCACGATTTTTTTGAACAAGTTGTTTATATATTTATGTAAATTTAGTAACTGCGGCCATATTTAAGGGCGGATCAGCGTTAGTTCTATAAATTGTAAATGACCTCTCGTCCATGATACATTCAGTCAAACTTGGTCAAATCCTGTTTAGTGGTTTTCGAAAAGAATTCGTTTAAAGAGTTTACTATATATTAGAAGCGACGGCCATATTTGAAGGCAGCTCGGCATCATTTATATAAATCTGAAAGGTCTTTGTGCCAGAATGCTTTCTATCAAATATAATCAGATTATGTTTTAGCGATTGTGGAGAAGAAGTAGTTTACAATTTCATCTAATTTTAGTAACGGCGGTCATATTTGACGGCAGATCAGCGTCAGTTGTAAAAACTTGAAAGAGCTCAGTCAAAATACATTCTATCAAATTTGATTGAATTCTGTTTCTGTTGAGCGGTTTTTGAGAAGAAGCCGTTTAATTTTATTCTTTTTTTTTTTAGTAACCAAACTCGGTCAAAATTGGTCAAGTGATGTTTGAGAAGAAGTTAAAATAGCAATTGTTGACGGACACATGGTCATACCATAAGTTCACTTTGCCGTACAGCCAGGTCAGCTAAAAGCATTCAAGCAAACGAAACAACGCATGATTTAATGTACTTAGTATATACTGGACTGAGTCAGTCAGTTTAGAAGGAAGGGTAATTCCAATATTTCTTTCTACAGATGCTTTATCATTGATTTTACTCGAAATATAAACTCTTTGTTGAAGTATTCAGCGAACTATTACCGTTGAACCTTTATGGCTTTTTTGGCCATAATGATCTTCTTAATGAAACGAAAAAAGTAATTGATATTAATATAAGAAACACGTGAATCCAAGAGAGTGGTAGTGTAATCTACCTCTATGGAATTAATTAACCTGTAATATCGGCTGAAATATGCTGATAAGAGGTTGGGCGAGGGGCGGGGGCGGGAGGGGGAATATGAGAACAATGACATTAATTTATTTTCATGGAACAAAGGGATATCGATAATTATTTTTAAGTAAATGAGCAATATTATTGTGTTTATTGAAAACAGTCAATTAATCTCTTAGGAAACCAGGGAACAAAGACCAATATTTTCAGATAACACAAACACCTTCACCCCACCTCCCGACGTTTAAAAGTAAGGGAAAAGAAAACAACATATCACGGACTATCTTTAGACGAGGGAGGGGTGTAATGACGTGCTGTTTTATTTTGAATAATGAGATAACCCGGCCGTCACATTGGTCTGTGATAATGTAAACAGAGAGTACAAAAAATCCTTGTCTCCAATTCATTGGTTTTACTTCAAAGGTTTAAGATTTAGGTCAACAAATCACCATTTATCTCTCCTTCTGTTATGCACTTTAATTATTACTTTTGATGTTACAATGTTGGTCTGAAATTAAACACAAGTTGAGAATGGTCCACTTTATTTATATACGGTAAGGTCATTCTGTTATATATGACATATAATTATTGTGGTGAAGTTAGAGGACATAAATATCTCTTTTTCATTTTCCTAATAGATTAGACGTGATTAAACAGATGATTTTTATTATTATTATTATTATTATTATTATTATTATTATTATTATTATATATGCAGTCGGATAAATTTATGGCATCGTCAAACTGTGGCTAAGTTGGTATAATGCGCAAGGCCCTCTATCATTCCTCGAAAGCTAGTTGGTTTATTTTTCTCAATCTTAGTAAATTGCTATTTGCTTTAAAAACAAACAAGCAAACAAACAAACAAATAAACAAACAAATAGTAGCTTCAGAATACCATGCTTTAAGTCATATAAGATAGTTATATTGACTCAATGTGTGTGTGTGTGTGTGTGTGTGTGTGTGTGTGTGTGTGTGTGTGTGTATTTTGTTTTTGTTAAAAATGGTACGGATTTATTTTTATGGAGTCGAAACTAGTTCTTAAAAATAGCGAGACAGTGTATTATTGGCGCACTTGTTACAGATTAAAATCGAAGTCAACATCAATACCAGATTAAATAGAAATATATCTTGAAAGAAAAACTTGTGAGAAAATTAGGGATATTAATTTCATTTCTTCACAAGAGGAACCACAACCAATAAGGTAATGGACAAAAAATACATTGCAGACAATTAATGCATTATATATTGCTTATTAGTGTTATATAACTATTCCAAATAATATTTTGTTTATTTTTCATAGTTTTGGGGAATTGTAGTAGATAATATGTAGCTAAATAAGACATTCAACACATTCATATTTCACAGTTGTTGTCAGTGAACCAACAATTAACAATGTGTGCTGTTGACAATCTTTTCACGTCAACGCAATGTAAATTTTGGTGATGCGACTGTTAAAGCAAGTGTCAATAAACTTGGCACATGGCTGGGTTTGTCAGGTGCGTATTTTTAACATTCTCGTCTTTTGCTGCATTGAGTGTATAAATATGTATATATATATATATATATATATATATATATATATATATATATATATATATATATATATATACACACACACGCGCGCGCGCGTACAATATGTCGGATCAGTTGATCTGAAAAGTTAAAAATACAGTTGTTTTTCCACAATTTATTAACTGTTGTACTGTGTTGGGAGAACCCAGTAATTCCTCTTACATGTTTTTAAGTTTGTAAGGAACATTAAAGCAATGAGCACACGGTAGAGTGAATACAATTATATATAACAATAACATAATATTTAAATACGAATAAATAATATTATCATACATGTGTATCTTTGTAATTCTCTATAATAACTTCTGTGTACCTTATTTCTGTAGTAGGTAGCATCATTTTTTGGTGATGTGTGCATGGTCGAGATGGTATAGTGGTTGGTGCTTACAGGCAAGGCGATGGGTGCCCTAACTCGCGTATCGTATCCGGGTTCGAATCTCCGTAGAGCACGAATTAAAATTCTCTAACCTGTACGATAATATTATTTATTCGTATTTAAAAACTCTGTTAGTGTTATCAAGCATTCTCCTGTAGAATCCAGGGATAGCACATTCCACTCTGTCTGGTGTATATTTGTATATACCAAACGTTCGGACAGAGTATGTTGAGAAAACTTTTGCTTACACCGGTACAGTTTTATGGAATAGTTTGCAACATGATATTAAACAAGCTACTAATTTTTCAGTTTTTAAAAAAGTATACCTCTAAAAATATTGCAATCCTCATTTTATGAGCGCATAACATTTGTAAGTGGTAGCTGTGATACATCTATGCGATAACATATATAATTTGTATTAATTTTCTGTTATATTTGTTTTCTTGTATGCAGTAGATGTTAATCTTGTATATTTGTTTACTTATTACACGTATATTTATTGTATATTTGTTTTACTTGCAGAACCATAATATAAAGAAGCTGTTAGCTAATTTTGTGTTCTTTAGATAAATAAAGAATATAATTTTTATTATTATTATTATTATTATTATTATAGAAGTTATAAAGATCATACAAAAGAAGGGTCACGAATAAAAGATCATGGCTATTTGTACAATGTTTTGCGAGCTTAAGGTTGCTCTTGATGTAGAATATATTTCAACAGGTTTGGTCTGGTTTTGTGTTTTAAGGCACAGGACACAAGTAGTGCCGAGCCTATTGGAGTCAAATGCCTTGCTCAAGGACACACCACCATAGCTGACCCAGGCCAATGCAATGGTAAGATTCGGCATGCTAACCACTGAGCCATCGCGGATCTTATTTCACAAAGCAAAATCCAATGTTGAAAAGGTTGAAAGAGCTTGTCTTAGTTTAAATCAAGGTAGAAAATCTGCCATTTGTTGGAAGGGCTTTATTTATGTCATGACCTGACAATAATAATAGAACAAAATCATATTACAAACAAAACAAAACAATAGTTCTTTGTTATAGATGTTATATTCTGGTCGTAGAGAAAGTAATTATTTAGCGCAACGCGACAATATATCTAGCAGCGGGATAAATAGTAATAACTGTCATCATACGCCTAGCAAATAATTAGGAAGTACTGGGGGGGGGGGGGGGGTCGGGCATCCGGGTGCATATATATATATATATATATAAATATATATATATATATATATATATATATATATATATATATATATATATATATATGTATATATATATGTGTGTGTGTGTGTGTGTGTGTGTGTGTTAGATGCAATTGAGGCTTATATATGCTGTGTTCGGACCTAAGGTGAACCTCAATACATGTTTCCCTTTAAATATATGTATTGTAGCGGATTCTACCGAGTTACCTAATGGTCACGTGCTGTAGAATTGTTCCGAGATTCTTTACGCGACATACATACATACATACATACATACATACATACATACAGTAGTGTCGATTTTCTTTTTAGTTTTTGTACTCTGTTATGGATTGCTTTGAGGTAGTTCCTATTGTGTTTAGTTTCTTGAGATTTTATTCAGTAGACATGCAGTTCCCAAGCGAGTCTACCCTATTTTTAATTTAGTAATAGTTTTGTGATTTTACATCCCGAATCGGGATAGGAGAACATTAAATAGAGGATATTTGCTTGTATCGAGTGAATAACGGATATATTTCATCGAGTGTGTGAAAAACACCGTATTTTCACGAATGGCGAACCTAAATACTTTAGTTTTTCACCCACTCGATGAAATATATTAGTTATTCACTCGATGCTAGCAACTTTTCTTTTTCATTTTATGCTCAAACACATTGGCTATTAATATGTATATGAAATTGAAGTAGCATATTTCTTACGGTGTCTCACGCGATAATGTCAGATGTTTACCGTTTATGTTTTCCTGTGTTGTGTGTATATTCGCACAGATAATATCAGTAGTAACAAATTTTCTTTCCTAATTCAAGATACAAAAGCACGGACACAAAAAACTTAAGTAGGAAAAAAAAAAAAAACTGGTGGAATTTGAACCTGGTACTCCTGCGTGACAGGTGGCCATGCTTACCACTAGCGAAAAAATGGCGGATCAAATTTCTTGTTCGTAATGTTATCAACGTTTATTGAATCAGGGAATTATCAAAATTATTTCTTTTGGAAGATCTACTAATTCAGGGAATAGGATAAAATAAAAAAATAAAAATTACAATTTTACTGAACCATAGTAAAGAAAAGCACATCTATTTGAAATAATACTCAATCTTACTGTTTCTGAAGGTAATTAGGTCCAGTAGGTTTTGGTTCCTTGCAAGATTTTAAGGTCATGAGCCGGCGAGATCATGCCACCTAGGAATGAAAGATTTATTGATCCAAGCTGCTTCAGTAATCAATATTTTACTATAGAATCTACAACAGTTAGCATTATTTTATTATTTAGGGTATACATTAGGACTCTAATGTAGTATTTTGGTAGTTGCAGACCCAAAATGTAATTTTTCTCTCTACTAATTAAAAATATACTGCACAGAGTCAAGAATAAAAAAATCTTTTTTCTTTTTTTTTGTTGTTGACCCATTGTGAAAGAATGAAAGAAAACATAAAGGAATACAAAAGACAAATATACCACAATTGTGAACATTTCATATTAATACAAACTACAATTAGAATTTTGCAGGCACTAAAACAAAACTTGGAGTCAGAGACGACATTGAAAATACTCTGTGTTCCATCAATTGACTTCTGCCGAAGGTGGCTAAATTATACAAAACCTAAAGGTTTTAGTGAAGATGATTTAGACATAGATCTGAACAGCACTGAAAATGTTTCCACTGGTCAAACACTAGGTATATGATTGATAGAGAAGGTTAAATTGTACAAAACCTGAAGATGTTAGTGAAGATGATTTAGCCACAGATCATTTCACTCCATGTGTCTGATTTTTAACCACTCTTTCAATTCAGAGTATTTTGTTCTATTTTTAACGTGTTGCCATAATTGATTGATATTTGTGTAAGTAACTGGACTTTCAGGATCGAAGAACAGATGCCTTAAGTACTTCTCTTTGTCGGTCATTAAAAAATGTATAAAAACATCCAGATATACTTTATACTTGATAAATTTTCTTCAGGTATTATCAACAAGCCAACATAGCGACCGTCTATAGCAGGTGCTTTTATTTTCAATGTTTCTTCAATCCTTGTAAACGTATAAACGATTTCATATTTTCCAAACATTTCGCCATTTGATTATAACACAGCTATTTCATATACTGAGTCATCATGTTCTGTTTTAAATCTAACTTCATTTTCCATAAATTCTACCTCTGTTTTTATTACTTCATTGTAGAATGACCCTGTCAAGTTTACAAGATCTTCAAAGTAAACGGTAAATTTACCGAAATACAAATTTGTGTATTTACTCAAATCAAATACGTAATATATTTGTTCCTCATACCGTAATGTTTTAACCATCTTGCTATCGGGATTCGCGCTGTCTACTTCAATATTATCATCATTAAAGTAATCTTTAAATCAGTATACTTTCTAAAAGCAATGGAGTTTCAAATCAACATTTGTATTTTCATCCATGCTACTTTATAACACATATGGCTTATACCAAAGTTTTCTCACGTTCCAAACTTGTAAGCAATAAAGGAATTATCTCTAGCTACCGACTTTGTCGCTTTCGTGTTAAACTCATGAAATATTTATATCACCTGTGGAACTGTTGAATTCATTACAATGTATCTTTTTGCCGTTATATATGATGTGTAAAAGCTAAATGTTAGTGTTCGCTAACTTTCTTCATAGTCTGCGTGGTCTGCTAAGTTAGCTTTGATATTTAATGCGAATACACAAATATATAAGTGGTCTAGTAATTTTTAATGTTGATATTTAATGTTCTTGTATGTTCTTGTTCTTGTATACGAGATGTTACACAAAAAATACAATAATTAAAATAAACGTTCTACAATAAAAATAGGATTTACTCCCTACAAAATACATGTCTATAATGCTTTTTCAAAAAGTATTTTGCTCACACTTTCTGATATCTTCCATATTTTTTTTAAAAAAGTTTTAGGATAAATCTTGAAAGTCACCTTATGACAAGCGTCTTAATGATAATTTCAATATGAACGGAAAATTACTGTAAATCGCATTGGAATGTCAAATGTTCTAGGAAGAATATAAATTATTTTGCGACCCATTTTTAAAATTTGTGCCCTGTCTAAAACTTGGGATTGTGCATTTTGGGACCAATTAATATGCCTGAGCCTGATTGTGTAAATGACCTATATTTCCCTATTAAAACAACATAACGTCTAGAGTGACAAATTTCTACTAAACCAGTATAAGCAGCTTCTAATCAGTTAACCTATTAAAATACACTGGAGAGCAAAAAATAATTTAAAAAATTTGTATTTTATTTTATTTTTGCATATTAAAATAACTTCATGACTACCTTCAATTATACCGTTCACGAAATGTCCTAAATTCTAATTACTCTTCCTCTCTACAAATATTTATAATGAAAAAGATATTCAAGGAGTAAGAGAAACGAAAGTTCCACAATAGAACAGATAGACAGATAAACAAACATACATACATACATACATACATACATACATACATACATACATACATACATACATACATACATACATACATACATACATACATACATAAAATATACCTGTGTGCATATTTGTTCCAACTGTTGTGCTGCTATGATTCCTCTTGCCAAATAATCATAATGATATTCTTACCTCGCAAATAAAAACCGGTTTGAATTGGATTACGGGTCATTCATTGTCAGGTACCTTCTAGTGTCCTCAATTTCATAAACCTGTGACAAAAGAAGTCAGGCGGAATAAAAAGAATTGGACTAGTAGTTATTATTATTATTATTATTATTATTATTATTATTATTATTGCAAGGGTTTGAACAAAGCCTCTGGGTCGTGACCTGGGGGGCATCAGGTGGTGGCCCCTGGGTCATAATCTATAACTTAAAAGCTACTGATATATATATATATATATATATATATATATATATATATATATATATATATATATATATATATATACTTGCAGAGCATGAAAAATGGAATTAAGGTACTTGTATGCATCTAACATTGCCCTTGGGCTTTTCTTACCGCAGGAGACTTAACCCGGGGAGGGGGGGGGGGGGCAAATATTTTGCGGGTGGGTGGGACAAAGTTTGGGGTTTCTGAATATGTTTCTCAATAGAGTTGTTATTATTATTATTATTATTATTATTATTATTATTATTATTATTATTATTATTATTATTATTATTATTACTATAACTACTACTACTATTACTACCACTGCTACTACTACTACTACAACTACTATTCTAAGGGGATTATTTGTCCATTGTGTGCTCTACTCTTTTAATTAGGGTATTCTGTTGTCATGTTTCGTTGCTATGCAGATATGAAGCCCTTAACAAGTTCTAAACAGGCTGTTCTGACCTCGAATGAAACACGCTCCATTTAACTTAAAACGTATTCTTTTGACCTAGTCCACACAACATGAAACCTTCCTTTATATAGGAAACAGTACCCAAACTGGGTACTATAAGTACATGTAATTGACCTGACTGAGCATTTAAGGAGTATTTGAGCATTTATATTATATTACGAAAGTAATGAACAGTTGAAACAAGTGTAATAAGGCGTGAAACTTGTTGCTGAAATAGGCTGTATGTGTGTGTGTTTGTGTGTATGTATGTATGTACATGTATATATATATGTATATATATATATATATATATATATATATATATATATATATATATATATATATATATATATATATATATATATATATATATATATATATATATATACACGCACAAAAATTGATCACGGAGCAAATACAAAAACAGTTTCCCAGCGTTTCGAGCTAAACAAGCTCTTTGCCCAGGGTAAGAAACAATTTACATCCACAAAACAAACACCAGACACAAATGCCGAGATATAGTCATGACTCCTATACGTTTGAATTACGGGGAAATATACAAACGAAGGATACAAATAGAAGAAAGAAAGAAGAACAATTTGAAAAACGGTTTTAAAACGGGTAAACTACATATCTATTTTATGCTGCCATCAGCCCAACAAAGTTGTATGACAAAAATCAAAGAACGGATTATCGTGTATATCACGCAGAGAACCAAAATGTTTTAAGCTAATTCCAGGCTAGAAGCAAGAAACGGACACCATGCGTGGCGAAAAATCAGCGCCATATACAAAATGTACAATAGAAAGTATATGCCGAGAAAGTTATGCATGGAGGTACAAAAAATATGTCAAGAGCATGGTGTATAAAAATAATACGTGTAAAGAGTTATGGAATATTTACTTGGGTGAATATTATCGCAAAAAATTGAGTACGTCTGATAAACTGATGCTTAGCTGTAGTGATGATAATAATGTATTAGGAAGGTCAGATTTTTCATTTAGGCTGAACTCCCTATGAGTTTTCAATTGTAGTTACCAGCATCGTTCCTTACGTGTGCTCTATATCGGTCCACCGCAGGTTAGTTTCAGTCAGTAGCATCTTGAGGGAGTCGAGTTGTAGTGGTTGGCGAGTTGATTTTGTTGCGAATGTAGCTCTATGTGTTTATTCATTCGTTTTCTGAAATCGCCAACAACTTGAGTGACACATATTTTTGATTCGACATCCTAACTTCTGACTGAGAGTGAAGCTAATTCCTGTTTTCATTCTTCTGAACGATTTGGAGCCATAAATGTTTTCAAATTAGGCAACGCTTGTCTTTTGCAGCAATATGTGCCCTGAATCTGTGTTCTTGTTTGAAGTTTCCCTGGCACGTACCAGATGGTCCATCAGAATTTTAGGTCTACGGTGCGCAACCATAGGAACTTCTTGAAATATGCTCTTCAGACGTTCGGAGGATTCAGTCTGATGCCAATGCTTCCGAAGTATCTATTTGTGGCATCGGGGTAGAAAGTAATCACGAAGGGGACGCGTTTGTTGGTTTTCTTGGTTTTTTATTTCATGAGGGCTCCTATACCGAGGAGTTTAATTTTGTTAATAGCCTCACCAATGTAGTTATTTCTGTATCCTCTCCTTCTAAGGTAACCCTTGAGCTCTCCGAGTCTTTTTTCAAAGGTAGCCGGATTAGAGCATATGCGTTTTGTCCGAACGTACATGCCGTAAGGAAGATTTTATTAGTATGTGCTGGGGAGGGCATCTGGTTGGGAGTAGATACTGGTGAGAGTCAATTGGTTTTGGCTACAGATCAGTTTCAGTTTCTATGTTCCCCTTCAGGAGGGTAGATTGAAGATCCAAAAAGATGATGGATCTGTTTCATGACTACGATGTAAATTTAATCGTAGGATGGAAGTTATTGGCGAATTCAACAAATATTTTGAAATTGTCGCCCGTTTCGATCCATTTTGATTATGTGTCATCAATGAATCTGTACCAGCTTAGAGGTCTATAGGGTTCCTCACTGAGGAGCTTGGCTCGAGTCTTCACGTGAAAATATTGGCATACGAATGTGCCATTTAATTGCCCATTGCAGTTCCATTCATTTGTAGGAAGTGTTGGTTGATAAATACATTGTGAAACTTAAGAACATGTGTTAAAAGTTTGACCGAATATTATGTAGGCGGGGAAGGATCAGGTGGACCGTCCCATGCTTCCTTGCAGGCTGTGATACCTTCCTTGAGGGAATGTTGGTGTATAAGGAACAGACGTCCATAGTTACGAGAAGAGAGATATCTGAAAGGTTAGTTTTCGGTGTTTTGTTGAGATAGTCGTTATATCTTTGATATATGAAGGCAGTTTTTCCCTGAAAGGCCAAAGGCGATAATCATCGAATTCAGAAATTGTTTCAATGGGATGGTTGTTTTCGGAAATGATTGGCTTCCCCGGTTCCCTTCTTTGTGTATTTTAGGGAGTAAATAAAATCTCCCTGGTTTGGAGTCAAGTGGTAGGAGGTAAATCAGTATTTTTTCATCAATGTGACATGCGATATGCATGTCTTATAAAGTCTGACACACGATTTCAGCGTGTTCCGCTGATGGGTCATACTGAGTTTCTTATAAAATCTCTCATCTGAAAGTTGGCAGTATGGGGGTGTTGAGGGCTCTACGGGTTTTGACATTAGCCCATAGACTTACATTGGCGGGGCACTTGAGGGCTCTACGGGAAATCCTATATTAAAAATTGTCCATAGGTTAACATGCGGGAGTCACTTGAGGGTCCTACGGGAAATCCTTTGTTAAAATTGTCTATAGGTTTAACATGTGAGGGGTACTTGAGGAATCTATGGGAAATGTAATGTTAACTTGGGGATTGTTATAGATCTAAAGATGTATAGGGCTCTATTGAAAATCTTATGTTAAAATTGTCTATAGGTTTAACATGCGAGGGGCACTTGAGGAATCTACGGGAAATGTAATGTTAACTTGGGGATTCTTACAGATCTAAAGATGTATAAGGCTCTATGGAAACTACTATGTTAAAACTGTCCATAGGTTTAACATGTGGGAGTCAGTTGAGGGCTCTACGGGAAATGTAATGTTAAATTTTTATTGATATACAAGGGTAGGAGTGTTTATACATACACGCTATACTTACATACATACAAACATACTATCACACAAGAAGGGGTAGGATGTCAAAGAAGGGGGTGAAATAGACACACACTTTCACACAAACATACTATACTATCGCGCAAGGGTACAAGTGTTTATAGACACGCTACTATACTCTCACACATACAAACGCAAGAGAGGAGTAAGGGGTTTTAAGTTTTAGTTGTCAACATAGACATACACAAAACATACTCAAACACATATATACACAACTTTTTGGCAAATTAAAAGAATCTCTCTTTTTTAGAGATCTGGGTGGCCCTGAAAACGGCCGTTGGGGTTTGTTAACCAAAGTCGGTTAGCACAAGTGGTACCTTTCGACTGTTCTTCTCCGCAAGCTTCTTCACACGGTGGGTCCAAAGACCAATACTCTCTTGAGGCACCCTTGTCTCTCTACATATACTCTTCTCTTCCAAATAGCTTTGTCTGTGATGCGCACGATCGCCCACGATGCCTTCACATACATCGGATCGTCTGGGTTAAACAGCATGCCCGAAACAATGGTTGATGACTCTACGCTTGTCCACGTTTTGTTGGGTTGTCTTGAGAATAGGTGAAACCATGGGATAATGCGCTTGTGTGTATATATATATATATATATATATATATATATATATATATATATATATATATATATATATATATATATATATATATATATATATATATATATATATATATATTCTAGGACCGGATCGAAATGGATTGAAATGTTCCACCAATCAAAACGGAGCATTACAAAATTCAGTCAGAGCGTGTGGTCTCTTTTCCAATCAGAAGAAAGCGGACGCGTAAAGTCACTTTCAATATATATGCGCACGAGCGTTCCTACGGTTGACCATTGAGGAACAGTTCAAGTACAATACCTATGGCTGATAACATGAAGACAGTGTATTGGGGTTCGCCTGCTGCATATATATCGTATACTCCAAGTAACAGTACGATGACTATTACTACTACTGCTGCTGTAGCTAGTTTTCTTCTTCCAGAAGACGATGACTTCAATTTAGCTTTGACTGAATTCCTGTCGTCTTAGCAAGAATGTTTGCCTGCGACGATTGTACTACCTTCACCTTATTATCCATCGGTGCCTGTGTATGATGATTTCAGAAGTAAAAAGAAGAAGAAGAAGAAGCATTGGAGATTTTTGTTTTTGAAACGACAGAAAGAAGCAGAAGAAGTATTTATTCAACAACAACAGCAACAAGAGGAAAAAAGAAAGCGAGAAAAAGAGGAGAACAGGAAAACTTTCAACAGTGAACGGCAGAAGGAAGTGAGTGAAAACGAAACGCTGTGTGTGCTACTGGCCATTTTGAAGGAGTTAAAGTATCTTAGAGAAACGTATCAGACATCTATAGCTCAACCCAAGAGAAAGAGTCCTTCACGATCCAAGACTTCTAAACCTTCTATGACTACATCGACGTTCATAACCACTGAGACGCCAACCACAGCAGCAGAAGTTACTACTACCAACGCAGCAACAGCAGCAGCATGAGGAATAAGACTTGGTCGTAGAAAGGGATTAAGACAGTTAAAGGTGATGATGACAAGTCCATAATTGTTTTTGTTATTAAAAACCAACGCCAACGGTCCTTTGCATGGTCCACCTATATCTTTTAGAAAAGAGATACTACTCAATGATTGCCAAATCAAGTAAAACTTAAATCCCTCCATGATACAAGATGGGCGTGTGTGAGTGTATTTAAGTATCTTATCCATACGAAAAGACAAAGTGACACTTAGGTTTTTTTGGTATATTCTCTTTGAATAAGAAAAACAATGAAATTTCATAACACATCACAAAACTCCATTTTCTCCTTCTTTTTTTCTTTCACTGTCTGTCTCTTGTTGTTTTTTGTTGTTTGTTTGTTTTTAATTTCTTTACTGGCATGGGTTCTTCCTCTTTTCCTTCAGTGTCTTCTATTGGTTTTGCCTTCTTGAATTTCTTGACGGGTATGGATTCTTCTTCTTCTTCTGTTCCTGAAAAACGCTCCTCCTCCTCCTTCTCTTTGTTCTCTTTTTTCTTGAGACTCTCTGAAGACCAATGTCTGACAATGATAAAATATCTTTACCTTTGTCTCCCTTTTCTCCTGTCTTTCCTTTTCTTTGACGTTGTGGACATTCTGGAGCGCAATGTCCTTTTTCTTGACTGACATAGCAAGTATCTTGACTTTTATCTCGAGTGCAGTAGTCCGTAGTCTTATTGGAAGTGTCCTTTCGAATGACTCTCTGTAAATCTCTGACGAGAAGGGCTATCTGTTTTTACTCTTCCATCTTCTTCACAGACTGAAAGCTGAATGAATATATTCTCGTATGGTGAGAAGCTCTCTCTATTTATAGGGAGATCGTGTGTAAAAGTAAGTCAAATCAAATTTTTGAATCAAGATGAAATGATCACACCTTGCTGAGAAGAAACCAGAAGAAGAAGCCGAGAGACGACGACGACTTTCGGTGTCGCCTCATACGATAAGTGAAGTGTTGGCACAAGTGCCTGCCAGCGATTTTGAAGATGACATGAATGAGTATAAACCAATACCCTCTACCGCTACCACAAGACCAAGAGAGTCAAGATCAGCTAATAAAGAAAGTTGTTCAGTAGCTCACGAAGATATTTTCACATTCGAGAGACTCAAAAAGTGACTTCCAATTTCCAACGACGGCTTACACGTACACCGTGAAATTTAAGGAGTTCAAGTCTCAAGTGACACCAGAGAAAGCAGCGGGTTTCATTACATATTTGTGGGATTCATTGTTAGATGAGGATCGTTTGAGACTCTCCATCAATCACGACAGCTTCAAGGCTCCCGTCTGGATCTAGCTTAGTACACCGGCAGAATTAACACCGTCCAAAATTATCGGAAAAATTGAACACGTCCAACAATCCAGTGACGAGTTTAACATCACCGATGGAAAAGCCTCCTATAGGTAGCGGACGCATAAAAGTGTTATTGGTGGATGAAATTTGGACTACTAAAGGCAGTATCGTCAAAATTAACAATGAACAAAATAAATGTGCTTAGCCCGTGCCATCGTCGTGGCTTGAACTTATGCCGAGAAAAACAATACCGCAGAATGGAAACGATCATGGGATAGGGTTAAACGATCGGACAGACCCCAACAAACGAGAGAAGCAGAAATCCTGTTTCAGCAAGCAGGCATTTCGAACGAGACCGTGTGCAGAAGTCCTGAAATGCAGAAACTTCATGACGTGTTGGATCCTCGTTATACTTTAAAAGTATACCCTCAAGTGGTTCGTGTAGCTCTCGTGTTTCGAAGACCAGATTTTACAGATGGAAAATACATTCACGTGTATCATCATCTAGAGCATTTCGATACCACTACTGTTATCACAGGATTTCTCGGATACAGTTACTATTGTGAGAAATGTGACCTAGGATTTACACTCGGGACCAACACATTCATTGTAGAGAGAGATGCCGTGGGTGTTTAGCGTCCAGACCTTGCATTCCTTGAAGGAAAAGACCGAATTCATTGCTCTACTTGCAAGCGAATCTTTGTCAGTCGATCATGTTACGAACAACATCGCATGAAACAAGTTCAACAACAGAAAAGTGCTTGCGAATTATTGAGATTGTGCTCCACTTGTAGATATCTTATTCGAACGAATAACCTAAAGGCACACGTTTGTCCAGGAAAGATAAGATGCCGTTTTTGTGACCAAGTTGCGGACTGCTACATTAAAAATTATGACAATGAACTCTAGGAAGTATTAAAGGAAGATAAGAACAAGAACAAAAAGAAACAAGTGGATTTTATCTCTTTTGACTTTGAATGTATACAAAAGTTGGAATTCACATCCCTAATTTTTGTGTATCTGATCGTGCTTGTGACAATCGTCCAAATTGTTGTAAGATTCCTGGAGGACGAGAAAAAATCTTTCGGGGCTCTCGTACTCTTGCTGACGACTCTTGGAGCGAAGAGGGCATCCAGCGTTACGGGGACTGTCATTGATATGCTACTGTCTTGGTTCACAAATTATCGGGATACGACGGACAATTTCTTTTGAAATATTATTCAGAACAAGGCACCAAATGTCCAACAGTCACCATGAATGGAGCTAAACTCATTTACATGAAAGTGGGACAAGTACAGTTTAAAGATTCCGTGAGTTATTTGGCAATGCCTTTGAGCAGAATGCCTAAAACGGTTGGAATGACAGAAATGGCCAAAAGTTATTTTCCACACTTTTTCAAAACCGAAGCTAATCAACACGTTGTACTCCTGCATTTGCCTGACGTTCGCTACTACGACCTGGACGATATTCACACAGAACAACAAGAAGCATTCTACGCTTGGTACCAAACTCACTCTTCAAACTCGTTTGAGTTTCAAGAAGAAATGTTTCAATATTGCCGATACGATGTAGACATTTTACGACGGTGTTGTGGAAAATTTCGACAATTATTTCTGGATCACGGAGGTATCGATCTTTTGAAGGAAGCTTCTACCATCACTAAAGCGTATGGATTAGTCTATCGAAAAAGGTTTACTAGCTGTCATACCCCCTTAGTTCCATCTCTCTGTCAGTGGTAAATATTCCGGCAAACTTTGCGCTGGCTCCATTATTTGTGTGAAACTGACGATAAATGGATACAACATGCATGAAACGGTGGAGAAATGAAAATTGGAAACCTTTCTGTGGATGGTTGGATTTAGAAAACCCCAGACGGTGTACGAATTCCAGGGATGTTTATTTCACGGATGCCCCACTTGTTTTCTTCAACGAAATATGAAAAGTCCTTTCTCAGAGTTCAGCATGGAAGAGTTGTACAAGGAAACATGCCAACGACGCTTGAGGTTAGAAAGTCAAGGATACCAAGTGATAGAAATGTGGGAACACGATAACGATCGACGTTTCAAACTGATCCAGAATGTAGACGCATTGCCGAAAATTACGACGTGGTAGACATCGAACCTTTGAATCCACGCGACAGTTTGTTGGGACGACGAACCAATGCGACACTCTTTCTGTACGACGTAGACGAAGCTCAAGGAGATGAAATCAAATACATCGATATGTGTTCGTTGTATCCTTGGGTGTGCAAATATGCTCGATTCCTACCGGACAACCTGAAATGGTGACAGAACACATTGACGTGGAACACATTCGTCAATACGAAAGTTTGATCAAATGCAAACTGTTACACCCGACGAATTTGTACCATCCTGTGTTACCACATCATTGCCAATAAAAACTGATGTTTCCTTTATGATGTACGTGTGCTGAAAAGTGTAATCAAGGCCAACCTTGTCACCACAAGGATGAAGAACGCGCTTTGACAGGAACGTGGGTAAGTGTCGAATTGTTTCATGCTCTCAATTGTGGATACCGCTTGTTAAAAGTATACGAAATTTGGCACTTTCCTACCACAGAACAATATGGAAAGGACGACGATTTAGGTCCAGGGATTTTTTCCGGCTACGCCAACGAATTGGTGTCAGACTCCAGAAGACAAAGGCAAATTCAAAGAACGATACCGAACTCAAGAAGGCATCACTTTGGAACACGTGGAAACAAACGAAGGCAGACGATCGTTTGCCAAAGTCATCTTGAATTGTCTGCGGGGTAATTTGGCAACGTCCGATATTGCCCAAGACGAAATACTTGACAGATCCAAGTCGTTACTTTCAACTTGTAGACGACAAAGGAAAACTTATAAAACACGTGGAAATCCTCCGTGAAGATTTGATCTTGGCAAAGTACGAAGTAGTGACAGAGTTTGCAACATACGACGAGTTTGGAAATGTCATCATTGCAGCGTACGTGACAGCCAATGCCCGTTTAAAATTGTATGATGCCTTGGAACTTTTAGGAGATCGAGTCCTATACTTTGACACCGAAAGTTGTATGTACATCGATCGCCCTAATGGCAATCACCCAGACATTGAAGACAACCGTTTAGGAGCATGGACTGACGAACACCAAGAAAACACTATTGTGAGTTTTTCTAGCAGTGGCCCCAAAAATTACGCATACCAATACAGAGACCGACATGGACAAGTGCGTACCAAATGCAAAATCAAAGGACTAACACTGAACTATCGTTCGAGTTAAGTAGTCAACTTTGACGTCTAAAAAGAAGCTTTTCAGTCCGGACAAAATCAAGACTTTCGCGTGAAAACGCTGGATCCACAGAAAATTGAACGTTTACAAAATCACCAAATTGTCAGTCGATCTTTAGAAAAAGTCTCTCAAATCGTCTACCAGAAACAAGTGCGACTTCCAGACCCCAACACTTTACCGTACGGACACGCTAAGC
This sequence comes from Margaritifera margaritifera, assembly GCA_029931535.1. Classification (NCBI taxonomy): domain Eukaryota; kingdom Metazoa; phylum Mollusca; class Bivalvia; order Unionida; family Margaritiferidae; genus Margaritifera; species Margaritifera margaritifera. The sequence goes on along the minus strand of JAQPZY010001656.1, from coordinate 733,905 downwards.
TTCTGTATAAAAAAGGGGAATGTTCCAAGAAAAACACTTCATTGCGAATATAAACGCCAACCTAGAAAGATGGTAATTCAACACAGCAACAGAGTGAGGGACCCACTGTGGACTCCAAGTTCAATTCTGAGTGCAATACACTTTCACCGATAATGACGAATTCGGCAGAGCAACCGAGTGAGGGACCCAATGAACTCGAGTGCGATGCTGTGCCTTGCGACCAGTGTGATGCCGTACTCTGTGACATGATGCCGTACTCTGCTCCTCTACTATCTTTTGCGATGCCGTTCGTGTGCCTTGCCGCTCTACTAGCGTAAGCGATGCAGCACGACCTTTCTGCTTTACTGGCAAAAGTGATGCCGTGCATGTACCTAGCTATGAATCTCATCCATGCACTCGCAAACCGCTCTGGATACCACTAGCTTGTCGAGCTGTACACATCAAAGAAGAATACACGTTTCCTGTGGCTTTGCCTGTCTATTGTGACTTTGAAAGTCGACTCAAGACGTTTAACCGATGGCCCAAAGATTGGATGGATTACCCACTACCAAAACGATAGCCAGAGCCGAATTTGTCTGCTCGGGACGAGGAGACCACGTACGGTGTTTAAGTTGTGGTGCGACGATCCACGATTGGGAGTATAAAGATTAAGCTTTCCTGCAACATGACAGATGGTCTCCGTGCTGTCACTACCTTCCTTTAGTGGGGCACGATTATTATCCACATAGATACTTAAAATGAGAGAATTCGTAGTTTGCCTCCTGAGCTACGAGAACGCATTTACAGAGAGCTCGTACATATTCAAGTGAAATGAAAAGAAAAATTGCATCATTCACGACATAGACGATTTAACCAGTGGTATCTGAATGCTATAAGAGGATTGATCATTTTGAAAGTGTTCAAAAATGGTCAGATATTGATCAGCTACACACGACTCAGAAGAATTTCGATGCCATGACTTCTACTTACAATGTTGCAGTGATACACAGAATACCAGAGTACAAAGACTTAGAGGATTACAAAAAAAAAAAGAAAAAAAAAACGTTTAAAAGAAATGTCACCTCAAGAAGAGACGTCTTCACGTCACGACGTGTGATGTGTGAGTTAGTGACTGGTCTGGTTTGATATTATTTGCCACCAGATACCGTTTGACAAAAGTATGACTATTTTCTCAAAAAGAAAGATATTCCTGTTAAGGACTAATATAAAAGCTAACCATGCCACGACTTTTGTCATCAGTGTCGCAGCAAATTCCGTGGAAGAAAGTCAATGACAGTGTTCAGGACTTAGAAAATTGCCAAAAACTTGTACAAGATCTGTTTCCACATACGATTCCATTGAATTTTGGACGACTGGTGGTGTCTGTATTAGTGACTACTTTTCTCGGATTTCGTTTACTAGCAGATTCGTTGTGGACAATTTATGAATAGTACATGAAGCATAGACATGACCATCAAAACTTTATCTGTGCACGAAAGACAAATTGTGTTAAAAGTGTTGAGAATAGTGATGAAGACAAGCTGTGCACCTCCGTGTGAAGAAGACATTCGTCGTACTGTATTCACGTTTTATAGATAACAAGATGTGTGTATAGCTAGTTGGTTACACCAACAAATTTACGACTGGAAAGATGTACGTGACTGGAAAATTCTTGGCTTCGATGCTTGGATACAAGGGGTGGCTTATTGTTCTACTGTGTGTCACTGTTCAAAGAAAGAATTTGACTCAGAGTCAGTGAAAGAAAAGTCAGAAGTGAAAATGGAATTAGAAGCAATTTTAAAAACAGTGGTAGAAGAAGAACCCAACATAGAGGAAGAAATGCTACAAGTCCACGAGAGTAGTAGTGTACATATAGAAAAGAATAAGGAAATGACATTCCCGGAAAGATTAGAGCCAATTAATTCCACAGAGACTAGAAGAACACCAGAGCATGTAAGTAGATTCGATGTGACGCAGATAGATCGAGAATGTTGTACACTTGCTTGTTAATATGCAGCTGCAATGATTTTCATTCGTCCCACATTGATGTACGGAGTCTTTTTTGCTTTATGGGTTTTCGTGTTTTAATTCTTGTACACTCACTTTGAAATATAAATTGATGTTTTTGGTGATGCTGTTACACTTTCCATAACAAGAGAAAAACATTAAATGTGTATAAAATGTATAAAATGTCTTGTGTCGTTGATGGTAATTTCAGAATTCTAAACACCGTTGTTATGGCTGTATCCTCGTCCGTTCTCACAGTGATTGACGAAAAGTTAGATCGTCAAAGCTGGGAGGCATTGAACCTTCGCCATCCCTTTAACATGTTGATTGCTGTACCCAGTGGTTCAGGCAAAACCGTAGTAGTCAAACCTTTGATCGAACACAAATCACAATTGTTGTTTTTTTGTTGTTGTTTTTTTTTTTTTTTTTTTCTTTTTTTTTTTTTTCGGGGTGGGGTGGGGGGGGGGGTGAAAAACAAAGTAGCGTTGTCACAATTCGCTAATCCAAGAATCAATACTCAAACCAAAAAGAAAATCATTTTGAAACCTGGTGGAATTGGATCTTTAGGAGGTATCTTTTTTTCTTTTCAATTTTAAAATTGGGTCCTAATGCCGAAGCTTATAAAAAGCCAAATCCCCCAAAAAACGGCAGACCAAAAAGAAGAGACGTGGTGGAGCAAGTTCACTCTCCTCTAAAGAGACTTTTAACATCGGATTTCCCATAGAGGGCTATATAATCAATACACCCAATTGAGGTCAACCACTTCTAACGATGTTACCTTTTACCCTCAATGTTAAACCTGTTGACAATTTGAACATTGGATTTCCCATAATTTAGATATATAGCAATCCCCAAGTTAACATTACAATTCCCGTAGAGCCCTCAACCACTTCTAACGATGTTACCTTTTACCCTCGTATGTTAAACCTATGGACAATTTTAACATAGGATTTCCCGTAGAGCCTTCAAGTGCACCCTCGTATGTTAAACCTATGGACAATTTTAACACAGGATTGTCCGTACAGTCCTCAAGTGCACCCTCGTATGTTAAACCTATGGACAATTTTAACACAGGATTGTCCGTACAGTCCTCAAGAGCACCCTCGTATGTTAAACCTATATCTCAGACGTATTATTGACAACAACGCAGGATCCATTGTCTGCTCGCTAGATAACAATATCTTCCCTCTCGCGCATTTTTTTTTTTTTTCAGAGACTGTCTTTCCTGTCGGGTTAAATTGTCCTTTTTGGTATGGTACTGTTCGTGCGAGTTACTGTAATTTTCCACAGCGGACAAAAATCCCGCTAGAGCAGGAACTTTACTTAGGGGGTGGAACATAATCGCTTTTGGGGCGGAATCTATGAGGCTCATTGTTACTGACATTGGATTTGGAGAATCGTCAATAAACTTTTCCTTGAGTCTCATTCTCCGTGCAAAATTCGCAGTCTTCTTTCAACTCCAGTACATTGTACCTTTTGGGCCGGGGACAAAAGTTGATGCCCTTGGAGAGAAGACTTATGTCAGAGTCAGAAAATTAAACGATGACAGGTTTATGGCAGTATTGACATTCCGGTTTACCGAAAACATTTTTCTGCGAAACTTTCTGGTTTTGTTTCTTCCGGAGAGAGAGAGAGAGAGAGATGTCTGTATAGTGCGGAGTTTGTTTATAAACAGCCCAAGGCCTTCTCTGCTAGAACACCATCTTGAGACGCATGACATGGCAACAGGGTTGCCATTATTAGTCCCCTTTACTATTTACGACATGCAGAATGGCGCATTGGGCCTATTCTACATACCCGAGCCCGAAGATTAAATTATTATTTTGCTAAGTCTAGTTTCTATAAAGTGACTCATTTTTTTTTTTATTAGAAGCTGATTTTATTACATTTTATGCTGAAAACTTCGTTCATACAATATAGACTCTCTCTCTCTCTCTCTCTCTCTCTCTCTCTCACACACACACACACACACACACACACACACACACACACACACACACATAACCATATGTAATCGCTTTATTAAAAAAAAAACCACTCGGCTTCTTTGCATACTGGTTCTTTAAAACTTTACTGAGCAGTGGTCTTTGTGGTGACACCTTTAGCTCAGGTCTGTACTTCTGAATTATCCATTGTACAAATGTGTATCAAAGACTTGTGAAGATTCTTCAAAGCACACCAGAAAAAGAAGAACATGAACAACGAAAGGTAAGCCGTACCTGCAACATTATTTTTAACAGGAGCAAAATGAAACGAAGTTAAGAAAGAAAAAAAAATATGCGTCAGCCGGGAATCGAACCCGGATCGGCTGCTTGGAAGGCAACCATGCTAACCTTTACACCACCGACGCCTTATAATTTACATTGTATTATTTTGTATTACTCATATGATAACGTAGGCCCTTCGTACAAACTGCAAGTTTTATTTATCTTTTGATTAAATAATCTATAAAAATGGTCAACATTTTTCTAATATCACATTAATTATTCAAAATTCTTATATTTAGTTGAAGATACCCATTTGTGTTAAACACAAGTAGACGCTTTATAGCAAATGAATGCAAATCAAAGCCTTAAAATTTTGACTTGCGACTTGTGTTCACTTCCGTTAAGATTCCAATATGGCTTCCAACTTAGATACAGGGAATGAAAATGACAGCGATGGTCTGTATATGAACGCAGTATTTTGTCACTCATTTTGGATATAATAATATTGTGCAACATAATTATTATAGAACTAGAAAATAAGCTATTCCTACGATCGGATAAGAACAAATAATAGACTTTTATTCCTGTCATGGAGCATGCATGTACTGTAGCAGACACCTATTGAACGTGATTTGTCAACCCATGTTTTGCCTAACTGAAAACAATCGGTAACTGATAGCAAATATTTTGGGTAATAATTGTTCTATTATTCTGCTTGTTAATGTTTCCACTATTGGAAAGTAATTATTTCTTGTTTATTCTGTTGGGTTTTATGCGGATGCAACTTGTGCTCGCGTCTAATACTGACGATACGCGTTGATAGCGACGCGTGAACGTGTTCCGACACGAGCTACTAAAACAATAACTGTTCGGTTTAAACTAGGCACGTAGTCGACCTTATCTTGACTTATGACATAAAGTTCAGCCTACTTAAGAAAGTAATTGCTATTAGAAATTGAAAGAAGATGAGTTCAGTTTGTGTTTGTAAGTAATCTAGGAGCTTAACCATTGCACTTAATTTGTTAGATCTTAATTTTTTGTTAAGAATAACATTCAAAAAGTACGAGTCGTACTGGTAGAGTAGGCATGCAGTGCTGATTATTTTAGGTGTCATTTTTTAGAATTTGATTACACATACTATTAAATGGTATTTATTTAGTTTAATTTGCTGCTTGTCAATCAGTATTCCTTGCAGAATCATTGTATACCTGCCACAGGAAATACATCTGACCAAATCAGTGTTAAACTATGTGGACATTTTTAAAGTATAAGACGTACAGGTCATGCTGACATTCAGTACAGATTATTTCATCTATAAGTATCATTTTTGAGAATTTGATTACATACATCTTTCAGTGGTGATTATTCATTTTATTTTGCTCCATATTGATCAATAATCAGTGGAAGATCATTATATAAAAGCCCTGCAAAATACTTGGAACAAAAGTAATGTTAACTTACATTGACATATCTAGATGAAGCCAACCAATAGGTGTGATTCAGTGTAAACTGGATTGAATGTTGCATGCTATGATGTTACAATGAAAGTGCAGTGTATCAAAACCAGTTTGAACTACCACCTGCACTGGTGATTATTAGATCTGACATCTGCTTTTCTTGACCCAATTTAGTGTCAGTCTGCCATTATACAAGTCCATAGGGATAAATAATTTTCATCTTGAAGTTTTGTGATGACAACTAAGGTGCAGATTACTTAACAATCAGGTATGAACAGACTTTAGTCAACTACTTTAGTATTTAAATTTTTAATCAACAAATATTTAAGTCACCTGGACTAAAATGTTGTGGGAATACAATTAGCCAAGCTGTTCAGTTGGAGTGGAAACGGATATGATAGTATTTACACTGAGATACAGAAGGTTGGTTTACAAATTCAAAATAACTGAATTAATTGAATCATTTTTATGGAAATTTTAGCAATATTGTGCTTTTATTTAGTTGGATGCAGTTTTCTCCAAGACTTTTTGCAGCTTGTATCCCAATCTAGATCTGACTACAGTTGTTTTCTAATGGCATCACAAATGGTAACTGCTGCTGCAAATAAAAAATATATTTCTGCAAACATCCTGCACAGTAGATAAAAAAGTTATTTTTACAAGGGTTTCAACAATACTTTTTTATCCAATAATGCAGACACTATATATTTAATTCACCCTTGACTGTTCAAGGCATTCATAATATACATTTTTGGCACTGGAGAAGAGTGGTAGAAGTTGGTATAACTCTGCACGGATGACCTCCCTCAAATAATCACACGCTACTGTCATCTGTGCCATAATTTATCATAATTTTTCTGTAATTATAAATGAAAAAAATACTTCCAAAGAAAAGACAACTTTTTATAAAACTAAAGACAAATTGCTAAAATAGTTATGGAAATTAGCTGGAAGGTTGGAGTCTGTACACCAGGGGTGTCAAACATATGGGCCACCAGACTCATTATATATTTATTATTATTTATATCAACTCTGGCCCACCATAGCAAATGAGTTTGACACCCCTGCTGTACACCCTTGTAAGAAAAAAACATTTGACAGCAAAATGCATTGTTCCAGCTAGGAATTTCTTACATAGGGAAGGGAAAGAGGGGCACTTTTGTTGAAAGAAGGGGCGCTTTTTATGAGGAAGGAAATTTTTTGTAATAAAAAAGATTTGAAACCAGTGATGAAATTTAGAATTTAATCTTTTTGAAAGCAGAAATAGACAAAAGCATATTCATAAGTTTATTCTACATTAAATAAGAAGAAAAAACAGGGAAATAAATAGAAAACCAAACAGATTTAAGAATGTGTTTTAGTGAGCTGGAGAGAGGCAAAGTGGCAGGTTTGGGGGTGGGCAGCTGGATCACTGTGGTGGCAATTTTAATATTATGAGGGCCTTGACCTATTGAGGGTGGGTTGAATATGTACTGTCCATGTTAACAGGAAATAATGGTATGAAATTATAAAAAGCTAATATAAAAGAAATCTCTTTTTGTCCATTAGTAAAGCCATTTGCATTAATACATTTCTATATGCAGCACCAGGTACCATTCATGATACTGTTTGAAACCAAATATTAATAAAAGCACTATGAATTGATTGATTTATCAATAAACTGGTATAGATCGATATTACACTCCAGTATGATAACTGATAATCATTCTTACCTATATTGGCTCAATTAGAACTTTTAAAATTCAACAAATGCTTGACTTATAAAAAATGATGTTAAGTAAATGGAATAAATCAATAAAACAGCTGTTTTCTGTATGAATCCATAAATTACACAGTTCAGCACTACAGGAAGTAAATACAATTGACTATGTAGGGAAAAGACTAACGGTGCAGCTAATAGTGTGTTCCCATATCCTTGGTAAATGGAACATTTCAGTATAATATGGCTTAAGTTAGGGATACACTACAACAATTTACATGTAAATATACTTGAATAGTATTAGATGTGTATCTTCAATACATATCGTAATATGTATCATATCAGAAGTGCAGAACTTGCTCTGCAAAAGAATACTCATTAGTACTTTATGAAGTATTGAAAACTTTTTTGTTTCAATATAAAAAAAAATGTTGCCTAGCTTCATTAGTAGCATTAGACAATAACCTCCCAAATATGTAACTCGTCCTGAAAATAGGCAACTTATTGAAGAAAAATCAGCTTATGCCACTATGTTTTCAGGTGAAATATTGGATACATTCATTTATCATAGTTCCACTAACTGTATCTTCTTTTCATAAGCTAAAGTTACTATGTCATCTCTATGAAAAATATAGTCTTAATAAATGACTTTATCTTTTATTTTCATTTGTTTTCATAGTTCATTTACAAAACATTTCTATCTTCACAAGTTATTGCAAATACATTTACATTGTATGTGTGCTTTTGTTTACATATTTGTGTTGGAGAAAGAGAGATTCAGATCTGTGACTTTGTTGAAAAATCAGTGATGAACTCGGTTATCGACCATTACATGTTACTGTCATTCGTATTAGAGACAGTTGTTTAATTACTGTATTCAACTGAAATTCATATTCATTGGGTAACACATGTTAGCAATTAGATGATTAGAGAATTACACCCTTCCATATGTCTAATCAACACCTGTTGTAGACATCAGACTGGACACTGATTCAATTTGTCACCAGTATGTGACATGATTGCCTTTCAAGCATAGGGCTGTTTTATTGTACATGAGATTGCAACAAATACCCAGAGGGGGCTAATCCTATTGCAGTCTTATTTCTTCTTTAAATACGTTACCTGATCATAATACCTTAAGATAACTACTACTAAGGTATTATCATCTCGTGAGTATTATTGAAGAAACATATTTTACTATAAAAAATTGGTTTCTTCAAATATTTTACCCAATCATAATACCTGTTAGTATTAGTTCTCCTAAGGTATTATGATCCATTTAAGAAACATATTTTACTTGAAAAAATTGGTTTTCCAAGACATACCATGTTAGTTTTTAATGTGATAATTGGGACTGGATATTGGTATCGAATAATGGAATAGACAGTGTATCATTATGTTAAGGTAAATATTCTGTTGCTTAATTCGGTATCAAAATCACCTAGGGATTTTAAACAGTTTATTGGTTTATTGAAGTGCCCCAACTGTTACAAAGTTTCACAGTTTCGCCAGAATCACCCCAATGCATGACCCTAGTGTTACACATAGGAACCTAAGGGCAGGGGATAGTGTCCCCCACCCTCCGAATTTGGGAGACACACAACATTTTAGAGGAACAAAGGAAAATAATAGTACAATAATGAACTAATAGTGCTATAAAAATAAGATAATCTTATTTGCTTCAACAGTTTTGCCACCTTAACTTTGTGAACTTCACTGTACTATCATATTTTCCTTGGACACTTATGTTATTGCAATAAACGTTTTATCATGTACTCAATAACTCATGAAAAAATTAACATGTTTGATAATGTGGTTAACCTGAAATTATCTGCATCATGGAATTTTCCATTCCACATCTTGTTCTCATTTAACTTTAGTGTACACATCATCTACCAGCATTTATTATAATAAATACCTATGTTTTATGAATTACTTTTCTTTCCAAAATAACAAATCATTAGTGATAAATTGTGTATTTGCATAAATTTAGTCAAAATTGTCATTATTTCAACCTCAAAATAAATTAAATCTTCCTTGCCATAGGGGTGACTTCAACCTCAAAGACACATTACTCTAACGGTCTTTAAACACTTTACATTGCAACTTGGCCAAATACCATAAATCTTTAATGTTTTAAAACATTGCCAGATGCATTGTTTTAAAATAGATATTCATTGCCATCTTACAGTTTGTATCACATTAAGCGACTTTTGGCTATCACTGGCCCCAACAGAGACATGGATGGACGTCCATTAATGAACTGTTGAGTGCGTATTTTTCGATTATATTGTGATGGATATAGCTCGCCCAGTGGGGGCACACAGGGTCAAGAATTGGGGGACATGGGACACAAAATTGCCGGAAACCCGCAAGCCTGCGCTCAATGTGCAACACTGTGACCCTGATTGCTCGTCTTTGCAAACAGTTTTATACACCTGCCATAAGACAAAGCATATTATGCTATGATATTGTACATCCTTCTGTCACTTTGTATCTTGCCAATTTCATTCCCACACAATAACTAGATTTCTCCACCATCTATAGTTACCAAAGTTTGTGGATGACTTGCACTTGTGTGAATTCTATTGATTTTGGTGTCAAAAGTCACTGTGACTGAAAATGAAAAATTGTTTCCGCACAATGACTCGAATTCACCACAGTCTGCAGTTACTTTGCAGATGGCTTGCACTTGGGTTAAGGAAGAATACTTGCAATTTTGGGGTCAAAAGGTCAAGGTCACTGACTGAAAGAAAAAAAATGGTTTCAGCACAATAGTTCAAGTTGTTTACCATGCACTCTGGGTAAGGAAGAACCCTATTGATTTCAGGGTCAAAACCTCAAATGTAAAGGTCACTGACTGAAAGAAGAAGATGGTTTACACATAGTAACTTGAGTTTCATCTACAGTTACCAGACTTTGTGGATGGTAACTGTAGATGATGGTGGAAGAAGCTTATTGATTTTGAGCTAAAAAGGTTGATGGCCAAGGTCACTGTCTGAAAGAAGAAAAATGGTTTCAACACAATAGCATTAGTTTTATATTACAGACATGGAGCAAAGTTTTTAGATGGCTTACACTTGGGGTAAGGAAGAAGCCTATCAGTTTTGGGGTCAAAAGGTAAAGGTTAAGGTCAGTGTGACTGAAAGAAGAAAAGTGGTTTATGCACAAAAGTATCAGTTATCTGCATAGACAGGGCTGAGCAAATTTTTTTTTTAACCACTAGTCCAGGACAAGTGGTTTCAGAAAATTCACTAGTCCCACCTTACTCTTCACTAGTCCCACCTTACTTTTCACTGGTCCCAAAATGGTCATCACTTGCCGAGATTTGATCAGATGTATGTACTTAATCCATAGAAAAAACAAACGAAATAATATACAACATAATTATTTCTTAAAAGAATTTAATTTTTCAAAAACAATGGTTGTTATACATTTGGCTTCTTCAGGTTCATGTATATATGTTTTAGCTGATGGATTGAAAAAATGTCCATGTATATGTCTGCCACCTGCACCAGCACTAAGCCAGCAGTTGATAGCTGTGTCTGGGTTGAAGTCCTCAAGCTCTGGTCCATTGCAGAAATCTTCATTAGCATTTGTAAACTCTTTTGGTTTAAGGAATTCCTTAAAGAAGTCTTGATTAAGTTCATTGAACTAAATCCTCGTTCACACTCAGCAGTGGATGGGCTTATAACAAATATGATTTCTAATAGTTTGCATAATTGACTGAGACTAGGTGGAGTATTCACTAAGAGTGTTCCAAGAATTCTCTGTCTCTTAGTAGTGTCATATTTGACATTTTTTTTGCCATCACAGATTGTTGCTTATGTCTCTTTGGAGAAATAGCTCTCGCACACTCAGTATCTGTCTTACGTTTTATGCCTCCACTTTCAACAAATTTTCCTTCTCCGAATCGCCGTTATTACCTTCCTTGCGAAAATAATTTAGCAAACTCATTTTATCCACAGAGTAACTATCAGCTTGCTTGACAACTACTTTTAAAGTGATCATAACATACATTTTCTCTTTTAAATACGAACAGAGATAGCTCATTAATTAGCGTAATTGTTTTGCTTCAAATGCAATATCGCACGTGCAAGTTAATCATCTATATAATCCATTACAAATTAAAGAATCATTACTGTCATTTAATCAGTTCATAAAAGAAACCAACACTGATGTTGGTACAGTACCTTTCATTAATTTAATTACACTGACTCGCTGGATTAAAATCATAGTGAGCCGCTTGTGATAGTCTGGCTTGAGTAAACTCAATGCAACAAAGCCGCTTAAAACACTACTAATTGATCATACCGGCTGTCTTTTGTTTGGCGTGTTTTGATTTGCCGATAATTTGGTCACTTAGCCCAATATGCAGTCAAGCGGTAACAGGATGTAAATGTATACACGATGAGTGGTAGAATCAAATATTCAGTACGTCCGGAGGGCATGATTGGCCAAATAAAGGTAGATATAGCGATTAAAGCACGAAAATAAGGACTAGCCCGACTTTTTTAATAAGCACTTGTCCCGGACTAGCGACTTGGAAAATTTTACTTGCCCGACTTCAAAAATTACTAGTTCGGGACGTCGGGCTATGGGATTTGCTCAGCCCTGATAGAGGACTGTTAAACACTTGGTGGTTGTATCATGTTTCGTTCATGATACTCATGATTACTTTAACTGCTGCAATTTTCAAGCCTTAAAAAGATTACAGCTCACTATTGATTTGAGGGCAGAGTTACTGCAAATCGATTTGGGGCAGTGCTTCAAAACCCAGAGAATGGTTGTTTTTACATTGTAATAACTTCATATACCTCACAAGGACTCTATGACATGTCATCACTAATAACAACTTAAGTAATAGTTGAAGATTATTGAAACTAAATGATTTAATTATTTTTTTCATTCAAAGGTTGCAGGGATAATATTAGAACTAAAAGTGCAGGTATTCATAATTGAAACACTGTTGAATTTTATTTTCATCACCTATTTGTTTATGAGGATTTATCTGCTAAAAAAATTACCAATTCAGGAAGTATCACTACGATTACCTGCAAGTATCTGTCAGTGAATCAAATACTTGCATTGGAAAGAGACAAGGAAGTTCTCAATGCCCCTTACCTGCGAATTGCAATATGTAGATGAGCTTTTGACTGACAGTCAGGTGGTTTAGCTAGACTGGTTATATTACATTATGCCAGTGATTTCAAATTTAGCAGAGGGATAAATAATGACCAGTCACACATATAGACATCTTCACAAGGGGTGATTTGCAAAGATGTTGATGACATCTTTTTTGCAGAAAATCATCGAAATTAAAAATGAAAGTGATTCTATCCAACTGAAATTGTCTAAAGAGGCTTCCCTCTCCTCCAGTCCACCATCAGAACCAAATAAAATTAATTTTTGGAAAGAAATTTGAGTGGTACTATAAAAAAAAAATGCATGTATATAAAATTTCAGGAACCACGCCACGAAGGTATTATACTCGAATTCATGCGCGATCTCTTCTCCAAAATGATAATATACACATTTTATACACTATTTCTCGTACTTTGAAGAAGAAAAAATTTCATGAGCGAATGAATATAGGAAATTTTGGGAGCCACCCCACGATCGCGTTATATCTGAATTTGCGTTATCGCAGGGCGCGTTATTGCGGGGTTTCACTGTATACTCAATTATAAGACAAGTCCAAATGCCAACTGCACAGACTCATATCTGCTGTCACATAATGCGCTGGCAGATCTGGGTCTGCCGTTCATTAGGAGTAATCAGTAGAACAAACAACATAGACCCTGATCTGCCGGCACATTATGTGATGGCAGATCAGAGTCTCTGTTGTTTGCAGTTAGACTCTCCTTATAAGAAAGTATATATTATATCTGGTTAGCTCAGGATAAATAAAGTACAATGAAGTGGTGGTAATTTTAAATGATCATACTTCAGATAGATACACATGATGTGATTCTCATTTACACATCATTAGATGTTTGCTTTTTAAAACAGCTTTAGTTTACTATATTCAGAACACTTGGTTTAAATGAGTAATGATTGCATCATACACCTCCCCCCAGTATAACGTGGTAGTAGGGGTCCATAACTGAAGACCATGTTATGTACCAATCCGCAGTATATTGAGAACTGCGATATGTACAGAACTACAATATATTGAGAATAGTGTGATATGCTGAACTGTGGTATAGCAGGCACTATCAAAAGATATAAGACTTAAGTTTCACCTTGTTTTCTTTCAACCCATATTGTTATACATTGGTATGATTTTGATCATGGGGTCCATAGTAGTACCATGTTATACCCGGAATCATGTTATGACGAGGCATGTTATAATGGGGGAGAGCTGTACTTGTTGGCACAAGAAGGTTAAAACACCCCAATTAAATGTTATTTCAATATAAACAATGGGCGCAACTGTTCGCTTTTCTTCATTAGGTCTTTAACATATAATTTTGCTGTGAATTAAATTGCGGATACCGGTATTTCCTTTCATGGAATGTGGGATAAGTGCAGGAAATATCACACAAAGACATGACTTGTTTACCATACCTGATTCAAGATATCTATCAAGTTATCTATGTGGTACAAGCCTCAGATAACATAATATCCGGCAACAATTTGTTTTTTTAGTCATAAACTCGACATGAATCAGTTCCCTTTATGAACAGTCTCAAGCATTTCACAAGCGATCATCCTTAATACAGTAGAACACTGTCTATCCAGATTCTTTAGGGAGCTGCAGTACCTGAGTGGTTATGGTTTTGGACTTGTGACAAGAAGGATGCAGGTTCAGTTCCCACCTATGGATCAGCCTGGATTGGCTACCATGGTGTGACCTTTGGCAAGGCACTTTGCTTTATACAATCTTCAAAGTGTTGATGTGCTGTAAAATGCCAAAAGAACCAAACTCCTCAGAGGATATGAAAAAGGTTTGGATAAACAGATGTTCATATGATTGGCTAGTCTGTATGTTCAGAGACATTCATATGGATCAGATTAATCCAAGAATCACATTTACACACCTAGTCATATACTGGGTATACACAAAACTACACGTGTTTTGTTCAGAATCAGCTGAAAGAATGAGTTTGACATGGTGTAGGGATACATTGAAACCATTAGGTCAAGACTTTTTAATATGCCATATCAACAAGTTCTTTCCACCAACTTGGAACAAAGCAGGAATCGGGGGTTCAATCTAGGATTATGCCTGATGGGACCACTGGACCATCAAGATTTTCAAAGAAGGCCACAGCAAAATTTGACATGGGCCACTACATTTTCTTCATGACTCTGCTGATGATTACATGAAGATTGGAGAATAAATGTACCCAAGAATTATGTCCTCATTTTATTCCTTTGAGAAAAGATCTTGCCAGTATTACTGGGCAACACAATGTTATACAATAGATATGCACTCTGTATATAATTACTTGAATAATTTGCATTTTTCTGATATAACTTGCTGTAAATTTGAAGCTGATGTCAATTACCAAAATGTATGCAAAGGTAACCATTATTGAATCATGCTTTCTAGTCTGTGTCTAGTAGGTGCTTGAAAATGTTGTGAGAAATAATCAGCATTTTAATGAGTACGAAGTCTAATACTGTTCCCTACAAATGAAATGGAATCTGCACAGCCCACAACATTCAGAAATTCTAGTTGGTTGGAAAACCAGAAGCAAACCTATTTTTCTTTTTAGGCCTGACATAGTTAAGAATTACCAATCTATGTTATAAATAATTTATCATTGTTTCTATTAGAGAATGAAATATCACTAATTTGTCATAAGTACATGTGTAAATAATACAAAGTCATTGCATTGAATTTTTTGAATACATCCATGTTGGAATTTTTTCTCAAAAGATTTTAACTGACTTTCAACAGATTCAACACTAAACTGATATGTGATCAATGTAAAAGAGCTGTTCAAAATCTGCTGTGTTAGCAGTATTATCATCTTTGAGCAAATTGCTGACTAAGGGTTAAAATAAACGAGCTGACTAAGGGTTAAAATAAACGAGCAATTCTGGTTTGCCTTTTGTCATTTTGGATTACTGACCCTGCATATATTATAAGTAACCCTGGAATGTAAATGTGAGTAAAAGTGATGCAGATTTTCAGAACCTAACTCATGACTAGGCAGCAGGTTTGTGTATTGTTGCCCCGCTTCAGTCACAGAGTATTTCGATAGGTGTCTCACTGATATAGATGCTTTCAACTATCAGTAACTTTACTATTCAGAAAAAAGTTAAGTTGTGGTGCAATTAAGTGCCAGGAGTGTATTACTTGCAGTTTTTATGTGCCACCCAGGCACAGCAGGATTTTTCTAAGGGGTCAGTGATGCTTTTTATTGCCCTGGTCGTACAAAAATGCATTCTAGACTGAATCATATGAATGTGGTTTTGTTTTTTTACAGATCCTCTCATTTTATACTTTTGAAATATTTTTCACTGGCAATTGTGAATGGAATTCAAAACAAATTGGAATTTATACAGTTTCAGTTTAGTGCAGTTATGGAAATAAACAGATGGATGTCGGTGAAAACAACCTAAATAATTCAAATCTGGGTGTGAAGTCCAAAATATAGATTAAACATCTGTATTGAATGCTAGATCACCTATGTAAGATTCGATGAGTACGTAATACAAGTACCTATAGTATTGTCTTCTATGTGTAGATATTGCATCCTTCAGAAATTCTTTTTTGTTTTTTTTCCTCAGATGAAACAGAACCCATGGACTATGCTTTCCATGAGGAAGAATTAGCAGTGTCCAGGTAAAAAGTTCATCTCACATCAACAGTCTTATTATTGAGTTAATTTGTATATGCCCACCATAAGGTGGAGCATATTATGTTATGATGTTTGAATCCATATGTCTGTTACTAAATTTGTTTCCACTCTGAGTTCTTTACCATCTACAGTTACCAAACTTTGTGGATGGCTTGCTTTTAAAGTAAGAAAGAACCCTGTTAATTTGGGTGTCAAAATGTCAAAGGTCAAGGTCACTGTCACTGAAAGAAAAAAATGGTTTCCACACAATAACATTAGTTCTACATCACATACATGAATCAGATTTTGTGAGTGGCATTAACTTGGGCTAAGGAAGCAGTCTATCAGTTTGGGAGTTAAAAGTTCAAAGGTCAGGGTCACTGTGACTGGAAAAAGAAAAATGGTTTCTTAACAAAAACATTAGTTCTATATCACAGACCTGGACAAACTTTGTGGATGGGTTGCACTTGGGGTAAGGAAGAAGCCTATCAATATTGGGGTTAAAAAGTCAAAGGTCAAAGTCACTGTGACTGAAAGAAGAAAACTGGTTTCTGCACAAACACTTCAGTTATCAAACATGTACCTTTACCAAAGTTAGTTTATGACTTGCGTGTTTGGTAAGATTGAAGCGTATTGATTCTGGGGTCAAAAGGTCAATGGTAAAGGTCACCAACTGAAAGAAGAAAAATGGTTTTTGCATAATAACTTTACTTCTAGCTGATGTACCTTGACCTGAGTTTGGGGAAAGCTTGCACTTAAGATATGGAAAAGGCCTGTTGATTTGGGGGGTCAAACAGTCAAATGTCAAGGTCATTGTGGCTCAAAGAAAACTAGCTTTTACAAAATAACTTTTGTTCTTGAGTAAGTTCCTTGACCAAATTTTGTGGATGGCTTGCATTTTAGGGTAATAAAGAAACTTTTAAATTCTGGGTCTAAAAGTCAGAGGTCATGGTCATGGTAAATCTGATAAGAAAATTGTTTTTGCATATTAAGTTTAGTGTACTAAATGCCTGCATAGAGGACTATTAAACATGGGTTGGGCATATAATGTGGCATTCATGGTACTCTTGTTTGACTATAGTCTCATTTCTGTCATGGTGGTAGGAGTGGCATGCAGGAGAAGTGGGGGTATATTTACATAAGTAAATTGATCACCATTTCCCTAGTTGAACTAATACAAACACAGTAGTATTTTGAGGGGGAAAAATGAGAGTATTGAACATTGGAGGAAATGCAGGGTAATATGTCGGTCACTTGAGAATAATAATGGTGTGACATTACAGACACATGGGGATTATATGACTCAATTTGGGGGTAATATAGAGACATCAGATGTGACAGATAATGAGTGGTGAATATAAAATCTCATGTGATTACATTTCAATCAATTACCAGTAGTATTCTAAAACTGAGGTGTAATAATTGTTGCAGATTGTTGACTGGTAAAGTAGCTTGCATGTGTAGTACAGAGTTATTATATAAAAAAAAAACAGTTCTGGTGGTATTTCAGATTTCAAGTCATAATCTGATAGACCTTAATTTTATTTAACTCTACTGGTCATAGACCAGAAGAGAATGTGCGATGGCATGTTGTCCATTGTTCATCTGTCATCCATCTATTAGCACAAGTTTTTTATCGCTATTCCTCCTAAACTAGATGGAGGATTGCCATGAAACTTTACACACATATTCATTGCAAGGTCTAGTTGGTCCTAAATGAAAATGGTTCTGCTTGGAAAACAATTCTTGCAATATTTAATTGATTCAGAATGACAATGGTGCAGATCTGATCAACATAGCCATTTGTTAAGGAATTTTGAAAACCAGACCTAATTGACCTTGGCATAGAGTCAGAGGTCATTGCTTGCATTTTTGTACTTCACTGAGCTTATGAACACAGTGATTTGTACATAATACATGTGAATTTTGACCAGACTTTAGTTGCATTTCAATAAACGAGTTCATAGTAATCACTTAGACATTGATTTTTAGGTCAAAGGCCTTGACAAAGGCTTTTAGTTGTACTTGCTCGTGAGCATGTATGAATTGGTTTTCATCAAACTCAACTTGTGAATATATCCGATGAATGCCTTGAATGAGGTACCGGTAACTTAAAAAACTCATGTAACCAAACCTAGTATGTGGGTATACCTTGACATTGAGACAAGTGCCATGATTTTCTCTCCATGGTATCAGGTTCAAGATCAAAGGCCATATCAAAGAATTTTGTACTGCACTTACAAGTATCTTTTGAACATAATAATTTTTCTCAAGAATATCAGAGATGGTTTCAATACTCAGTAGTCAAAAAGAGTAAAAGGACAAAAGAAATTGTTTTATCTTGGAATGCTGGAAATTCTTTTCAGTCAGTAGAGCATCAGTCCCAATAAGGGACTCATTTTCTCTCTTTATATTCTAGAATGGAATTTTTTTAGTGTTACATGTAATTGTAGTCCCCAGTTAAAATTGTCTTGGTGACTTCTGTTACTACAAAGTCATTGCAATTAGTTTTTGTTTCTTTCAGATCTAGCATCTCTGACACCAAATTTGATGTAACAATAGGACATATAGAAGATATTATAATGGGTACGTTTATTTCTAATACACATTTCATCTATTTACATGTGTATTTTAATAATGAAGAATTAAAATATTATAGTACATCTTTATATTGGACAGTTTACCGTATGTACTCGCATATAAATCTGGGTCAAAATGCACACAACATAGACCCTGATCTGTCATTGCATAATGCGCCGGCTGATCAGGGTCTATGTTGTTTTGTTCTATTAATTAGTCCTTATAAACAGCATAGACCCAGATCTGCCGGCGCATTATGCGACGGCAGATCTGGGTCTATACTGTTTGCAGTTGGTATCAGGTTATACGCAAGTATATACAGTATGCTAAAAATAAAATAATTATCTGAGTGCTTTTCAGAGAAAAAAACTAGGATTAATAAATTCTGCATATGCATCATTGTAGGATAGGAAAATTCCACCTGAGGGTCAGAATTTTGTGTCAGACATGAGGCTTTGCCAAGCATCTGATGCAAAATTTTTATACCAAGGGTGGAATTTTCATATCCTACACTAAAGCGTAATGAAGGATTCTTTTTTTTTGTACTTCTGAGCAAAAAATGAGGGTTGAAATCAATCTGGCATATTATGAATACCCTGTTACTTTCAAACAGCAAGACACCCATAGAAAATTTCTTTACCTTAAGATAGAGAGTAAAAAGTGAGGTTTACACTGAAAATTTCAGTGTAAACTTTAAATGTCATTTAAACACATTTTAGCATTCAAAGAACAGTGGTTGAAACAGCTATGGTAATAGCATAAACACATTTTAGCATTCAAAGAACAGTGGTTGAAACAGCTATGGTAATAGCAATACCGTATTTACCATATATATTGGGACAGGATAAAATAAATGATTTTTTTCCTGTCCCATAACTTATGGTTAAACTTTTTTTCAACTAGATCATATGTCCCAAAACTTAAGAACCGAAACAAATTGTATTGAATTTCCCCCCCCCCCCCCCCACATCATGTTAAAATAAGGTAGGTAAATTAAACGTTTATTTCATAATAAACTGAAAGAAACTAACCTTGTACTGTTCTCATTTATTCCTCCTTTTTGTTCTTCATAAGCAATTTATGTATAAAAGACACAAACGTATCAACTAACACATGGTCCGGTAATGTAGAGTACCGGTCGTGTGTATCGCTTATGTCAGGTAACAACATTGACACATTATTTTACTGACGTGAATATAGATACACAAATCATATTTGGTTGTCCTCAGAAGTTTTAATACCGGTATATTATCAAACTTAAAATTGGATCCAGCAAAATCACAAACAATAGAAAGAGAGAGACAGAGAAATAACAACCGATTGCTTGAAGGCACCAGCAATTCACGCATGATCCGGTGTATGGTGCAAAATAACCAAGAGTGTATTATATCCAGGTTAACAATATAACAACATTTCGCAAATAAAAATCATTATTAGGAAATACATTCACCGTGAGAGCAAATGACAATATTTTCGCTAGCATGGGATACAGAATGTATTCTTAAAGACAATTAATGCCGTGTATATTATTTACCCTGCAGACATCAATGCCTGTTTGTATCAGTTACGATTACAGATGGCAAACAATAGAAGACTGGGTGGTGAATAAACACAGCTGGTAGCGAGCAATAAAATAATTGTTTCAACTTACCAGTAGGATATCAAATACAAAGTTTTTTTTTTATTACAAAGCAAGCAGACCCTGGAAGCCAACTTTGGATTCTTTCAAGTGTGCAGATTTTTTATATACAAAGTCGGCAGACCAAGGGAAGCCGACTTTGGTTTCTTTTAGCAGTATTCACAGGAATTTTGAAAATAAATTGAAACAGTGGAAAAGTCGGGGTCTGTAAGTGACACTTTGAGCATACATTGTGAAATGTACTGGTATTAAAGGATTTGCCACAACTGAACAGGTGTCAATTGTTCGGCATCATCACAGGAAGTTCAAATAAATTCTGTCAGCTGAATATAGGACTCTACTTGGCACTGAACAAGTATCAACTCGGCGGCTCGATCAAAGGGTTGGGAAAACAAAGTGAGGCTGCCTTTACAAGCTAAGGGATTTGCACTGGCAGATAACTGAGGAAATATTATTTGGGAATTAGATCTGGCTTATGAAAAAGGCAAATATAAATCAACTCAAAACTTTTATTGCATCAAACTGTTTATACAGCAAAACAAAATATAATACAAGTACGGGTTGCTCCGACTTCCGCGTATTTTGTACGTAGTGCAAACATCTAGTCTCCTATATTGCCCATAGATTTATCAAATTTTGTTCTTCAAAAGTTTGCAGACAAGAAGACAAGTATAAACAAACAACACTGACAGCGGTTTTTATTTTATTTATTTAATAAAATATAAGTTCGAGTGCATTTTTTTTTACCAGCTAAAGATCGATATTATGACTTAAAAGGTGTCCCAAAACTTACGACTAGAAAAAAAGATCTGTCCCAGAACTTACAGTGCACAAAAAAATTACTTTAAAAATTAATTTATGGTGTCCCAGCATATATGGTGTCCCAACATATACGGTAAATACGGTACACAGTATTCTAAATGAGTACTGCAAATAGCTTATGCAATGAATGATACAAATGTGAACATGTCAAAAAATAAACTCTGCACTTATCGATAAGATTAATTAAGACAGACAAAAAATAATGAAATAGTCCTCAATTCAACTTTCAGTTTGGTCTAGAATTGATTTACCCTTCAGAAATAATAATAACAATATGAATTTTAAAAAAACAAAAAACAATTACAGCAATGGGGTTTTTGACTCGAAATTGGACTAAAGATGTGGTACATGTAGCTGGGTCAATCAGTGTGAAACGGCCTGTTTGCAGGACACTTAACATCAACCACTGCTCATTTTAGTATGTAAATGTGTTGCAATTAATGTTTATTTTGATTATTGTGAAAGAATGTTCAAGCATTGATGGAAATTGGGAAGGTTTTGCTACTTTGTGTGCACTGTGCTCACAGTATATAAAGGTCACATGAGGTAGAATAGAGCTATCCTACACCAGTGTTCTACACTGAAAAACACGATCATACACATATAGGAATGTGAGAATACATGATTCTGGCTGTCTGTGCATGTGTGTGTTTGTAATGTCATGCAACTTGTCAAGATTGATATTTCCGACCTTGGGATATGATTGGGGGTGGTCTGTATATGTGCTTAACAGTTTTATAAGTTTAAGAGAGACCCAGGGGTGGGGGTAGGGGTGATTTTGAATAAATTAAAATAACTCCCATATTATAAGATCAACATGTCTGAAAATTGATGTGTGTTATCACTAATCTAAGTGTCAACACATGTCAGTTAGGGGATTTGAATGAAGCCCCTGGGTCATGACCTAGGTGCATACAGTTGTGGTGCATATAATAATATAAACAATTATTGGGTATGAAAAGACAATTCAGATATGTAACTGACTTTGACCCCAGGGTTTGTTCTTACCCCCAGGGTCATAACATAGAAATTGTCGAGATCCCACAATATACACATATATATACTTGCTGGTCATGAAAAGACAAATTTATACATACAGCTGACATTGGCCCCATGGTCTATTCCTAAGCCTAAGGACTTGTCCCCTGGGTCATGAAAACACACATTTATATGTGTAACTGACAATGACATCAGGGTCTATCCCTACTGGAACCAGGACTTTACCCCCCTGTCAAGTACCCCCCTGCCATTACCCCCACGTCATTTACCCCCCCTGGATATTACCCCCCCCGGTTGATTACCCCCCTGCGAGGACAAAGAGCAGCCTTGGTTTCACCTCAAAATGATTATATCCTGTGCTCAAGCAATGTAACTAAAGCAAAAACATATTGTGTATTGTTTTACCGCAATAAGATTCTATCCCGTCATTTTAATCTGTGCTCATTCTATACTATTGTGTTGGCTTCACCTCATTGAATATAATTAGAGCAGAAATGGTTTCTAATTAAGTGTTCACAAACACAATCTGAAAACTAGTATTGGCTACACATAAATAAAAATGATTTTAGCAGTTTAATCGGTGCTCAATTTATACTATTGTGTTGGCTTCACCTCATTGAATATAACTAAACCCTATATATATACGTTCTGAAAAATATAATATCACCAGAAACAATTTTACCATGGAGAAAGTTCACAGTATACGTGGAAAGCAAAAATTTATGCTTAATGGATATGTCTATGTAAAGCAGAAAGATTTAGCGGCAGGTGTAATCAGTTACGAGTGTGAAAAGCGACGAGGAAATGTAAACGGAGTATCTGAATGTAAAGCAAAGATCAAAGTTAAAAATGATGTTGTAGTTGCATCTCTGCATGAACACACACATGCACCAGATTCAGCACGATGTGAAGTTCTGCAAGTTAGACAAAACATTACACAAAGAGCAGTGGAAACAGAAGAAACACCTCAACAGATTCTTGCCGGGAAATGCAGAATCTGAGTGAAGGAGCATCAGTACAAATGGTTCCTATACAACATATTCGTCGTCAGGTTCGACGAAAGCGACAAGCTATTCATGCTCCGCAGCCTCTTCCAACTGATCGAGCAACCGTTGAACTGCCCGATGAATACAAGAAACTTCCTAATGATGAGAATTTCTTGTTGTTTGATAGCGGTGTAGGAGATATGAACAGAATTTTAATCTTTGGGACTGATAAAACAACATCATTATTAGCACAATCTCCTAATTGGTTCATGGATGGAACTTTTGCTATTGTGCCTGAGCTTTCTTTCAATTATATACAGTGCATGCACTCATCAGTGGTGATGTCATTTCTTGCCTCTACTGCTTGCTCCCAAATAAAACTACGGAAACTTATCAACGTCTTTTCATGGCGATAAAGGCACTAATTCCCAATGCTCAGCCTGCAACAGTTATAATGGATTATGAAAAAGCAGCCATGAATTCTGTTGCAGAATGCTACACCGGAATAGATGTACAAGGATGTTTTTATCATTTTTCTCAGAGCATATACCGAAAAGTACAAGCTATTGGATTTCAGCAAAGATATCAAGATGATGCAGATTTTGCAATGTCAGTTAGAATGGTAGCTGCTTTGGCTTTTGTGCCGCTTTCTCACACTGTGCAGGTTTACGAAGAACTTCAAGAACTTACAGAAGACGACGACATGAATCAATTGTTAGATTATTTTGAAGATAACTACATCGGCAGAAGAAGACGTCGAAACCGAGCTAATCCTGTTTTTTTTCCTCAAGTTTGGAGTGTACACAGCCGTGTTCAAAATGAATTACCTCATACTAACAACAGCGTTGAAGGTTGGCATCGAAAAATGCAAGCTGCCGTTGCTGCTGACCATCCAAACATTTGGCGCTTTTTGACAATCCTTCAAAGAGAGCAATCATTCCTGAACGTGATAATTTCTCAGCGACTTGGGGGACATCCAGCGGAACCAACTCGAAAGAAATATAGTGTCTGCAATGCTCGGATTATGAACATTGTTAATGACTTTGCTAATAGAGAGCACTATGAATACTTGCGAGGGATCGCACATAACATTCAGCTGTAATCATATCAATATAACATATTTTATGGTACTATAACATTATGATATGTTGAATTTAATATTGAATATTCCAGGACAAGTATATGTTATCAAGGCTGAGAGTAATTAACTAAAATAAAAATTTACAATAAATTCTTTTGAAATTTATTTTATTGTTTATTCTGGGGTATAACAATTATATGTTATATAGTAATAGACCGGGGGGGGGGGGGGTAATTAACCGGGGGTAATGTACAGAGGGAGTAAATGACCGGGGGGTGATGGCAGGGGGGTAAAGTCCTAGACCCATCCCTACCCCCAGGGATTTAGCACTTTGGGCCTAACGTGGAAACTATTGAGATTCCCAGCCTAGAACCAAATACACCTCACCCTTAATAACACAACAGGGTCCAAAAACACAGACTGCAGCATAAGCGAGGGTGCAAGTTACCGAGGGACCTCAGAAAAATGAAGAAAAGGGATGGACATCGATGGTGAGAAGAGAAGGCGGGGGATAAATATTTGAATACTCATTTTATATTCGTGTTATGAATAATTGTCAATAAATAGCTCTTTTTTTTCTGTATAAATTACCTTAATTTTCAAGATATCCAATTTTTGAAAGATCATTAAAAACATTCCAAGAGGTTTCAATACACATGTTGTACCAGAGAAAACATTGTGCATTATGCCACTGATTTCTGCATGTGAATGTGGATACATTCTAGTGTTATTGTTGATTCGGAACAAAACAAGATTCTTTTCTTCAAAAATGATGGACATTTATTTCGAGAAACAACAATGTCGAAACTCGATTTTTATTGTTCTGTTAGTAAAATATTGATGATTTCAGTGCAAGTAATAGCAAAATTTCTGCTCATCCATGAGATAACCTTTGACTGCCAATTCAGGAATTCAAAGTTCACTGCAAACATTGGAACTTGCTTCTCCATAATGAACCCCATCTGCAAAACTGAGCTTTTCAAGCACAAAGTACAACTTTCACTTGGTTCCCTTGCTATCCTTAATCACATTTGCAAATGAGTAGGATAAACGACTGTTTAATGTTAGATACTTTAATTATGTTATAATATTTAAAATAGTGTTTGATAGCTCACTTGAAATGAGTTGACTTGAAATGGGACTGTGACTGTTAACTCTTACACAGGTAGGATTTGCATGCCTTTTAACTTTTTTTATTCTACCTACTTTACTTAATTTGATACAAAGGATGCAATTAACATGATAATACAAAGCATATCCACTTTTAATTGTTGGTAACAATGCAACAAAAACTTTCTCAAGTTGGAGATTAAAACAATCAGCACTTAATTGGGTCCTCATGGAAATACTTGAGGGCATCACTATGATAGTCAATTGACACATTTAACTTTTGAATACAAGAGCACATATGGCATTTATGATGATTACATTGTAACCGAATTAAAAGATAAAACTAAAACACAAATTTCACTCTTCAAGACTTACTTAATTGGTATTTATTTCTTAAAGTGTTGTAACCAGTAGGCATTGCCAACAGTTTAACTGATCAATATTTTGTTGTATATTGTTATAATTTAGAGTGTGCTGAACATTTTTTTCAAGAAAATGTAGCAAAATACATGACTTTTATTAAAAGTTGCACATTTTATGATGTTGGTTCAAATTTCTGGTTTTTCTCGTGATTTTATTCACCTTCAGCAAATAGGGGCCTATTTTGGGGGTATTTTTTTATAAGAAAAAATGGGATCCACCCCTGTCCCCACATTATAAGCAGGTTTGCAAGTTATCCTGGCACGCTGAAACAAGGGAGTGGTGTATACACTTTTGAGGCATGAAAAGATTAATTCAGATATGCAATTAAGCATGGCTCCTGGATCTATTCTTTTCTCAGTGGGATTTGACACTGGGGGCATAGATTTTGGAGTGTGGTGGGACAAAGTAAGGGTGTGCAGGGATCTGTTTTACAAACACTCTAGATGTGATAAGCACTTTGATCGGATTTATGTTATATTATGTAGGGTCTAGCATGACTGAGCAAATTGAAATGTACCATGATACAGCAGAACCAGTCTTGGAAGACAACCCCTTCTGCTAAAAAATCATTGTCTCTCAAAACAGGCAATCTATCATGATAGGTCATAACACTATATAATCAGTTAATCCATGCAGTGAGAATTTGCTCTCAAAGAAAGGTGGTCTCATAGCAGTGGTCTTTTAAGGCAGGTTTTACTGTATTTTGCATTTCTAGTATTCAGCATGAAAATTCTGAGTGTAATGATTACCTTTAAGTAGTTGAGTTATAGTCCTCATTGTCAGCAGTGGTATCATCACAGTATTACAAATTTTATGTTAATTGATGGTTTGTAAGAGAAAATATAGTTCCATTGAAATCCAAATTAATTCTCAGTATACGCTGAAAATTTAACTCAAATTTTGATGAGAAATTGTGAATTTGTGACTGTTTGAATTTGTTACATAGTTGCATATAAACTAGCAAAGTCTCTGTCTCATGGACTTATTCTAATGAATGCTACATTTGGGCCTGTCTCATTTTCAAACAGGTGATTTGAAAGTGGGGGTGGCCACACTTAAAAATTAAAAATATTGTATCCATCTCTCTCTCTCTCTCTCTCTCTCGCTCTCTCTCTCTCTCTCTCATACACAAAGTAAACAGTCATAATGTCTTTCTTCAAGTTTTTGAGCAAATGCATATTGAATGCATCACATACAAAAAATGTATTGTGCACGTTTTTCTTGTAAATTTGAACTTGTTAGCTTGGCGAGTGCATAAAATGTACAGTTCAAAACCTTAATGACCTATTACAATTGAGCTAGCTTGTTGACATTAACTAAACTTTTCTTTACATTGTAATTTAAACCCTATTTACTCATCATGAAATAATTGAAATTAACCACTAAGCCACAAAATAGCATGTGTTTTGTTGAGCTATAGCAACAATCATGAAGGTGTCAGAACTTTTACAAGCAAGCTCTGCAACTTTCAGCCTATATATAATTATGTAACATTTTCACAGAGCCAGAAACAGCAATGGTCAATGGGCCATTATTAAATGAAATCTGTTAAAACTAAAATGACAGATAGGTGAAGTCAGAAATCCATCAATTAACCTTGTTTTAACCAGCCTTATATGATAAAATCAGCTTCTGATCTCCAAGGACTTGCTGGTTTGGGGTAAGACACCAACAGGACTTGCCAGTTTTTGGACAAGACATTAATGGGTTTTGTGGGACCTTTGTTTATGCATATATAATACACATGGAGATTGCACAAGTCCCTCTCTAACTGATAGCAATTGTTCTTAGTATACCTACATTTTAGGTTTTAAAAATTATTAGTACTTGCATAGGTTTATAAAATGTGTACACATCATTTTTTTTACATCTGAATAATGCTGACTAGTTTTATTTTGTGCCTGAACTTTTATTTCTTGCAGAAGAAGAATTCCAAACAGCCCAGAATAAATTCCTAGAAAAATACTACCAAGAGTTTGAAGATACAGAGGAAAACAAATTTATTTATACTGATATACATAGGGAATATGTAAGTCCATGTTCACATATGTGGGCAGATTTGTGTGTAGGGTTTATAATACAAGAAATATGTAAGTAGAAACGTATTAATGATTATTTCCTTGCAGTGTTTATTTTAGTAAAGTAATTTTTAGCTGTACTGATCATAGACCAGAAGAGGTTATAGGATGGCCTGTTGTGTGTTGTTTTTTGTCCATCCATCCATAGAACAAGCTTGTTATTCCTACTGCTTCTAAACTATTTAGAGTATCGCCATGAAACTTTACACACTCATTCATCCAATGGTCTAGTGGGTCCTAAATAAAACTGGTGTCACTTGGACATAAAATATGGCTGCCACATGATCCATGGTCATATCAACATGGGGTTTTCACTAAAAGACTTCTTATGATGTCTAGTTGGTCCTAAATAAAAATGGTGCAAATCTGCCATCAAATATGCCCACCACAGCAGCCATCTTGAAAAGCTACTCTTCCCAAACTGAAAGTCACATCAACATGGAGTTTTCACCAGAAAGACTTCTTATGATGGCTAGTTGGTCCTAAATGAGAGTGGGGGCCATCTTGAAAATCTTGTTATCCCTACTTCTCCAAGATCGATGGTCATATTGACATGGGGTTTTCACCAAAAGATTTCTAATGGTGTCTAATGGTCCTAAATGAAAATAGTGCTAATCTGACATCAAATATGGCCACCAGGGCATCTATTTTGAAAATCTTGTTATTGCTACTCCTCCTAAATTGAAAGTCATAACAATATGTGGTTTTCACCAGAAGACATTTTATGATGGCTAGTTGGTCATATATGAAAATGCAGCCAAATCTGACCTCCAATATGGCCACCAAAGTGGTATCTTGAAAATCTTGTTATCACTACTATTCCTAGGTGGATGGTCATATCTACATTGGGTTTTCACGTATAGACTTCTTATGATGCCTTGTTGATCCTCAATTAAAATGGTGCTGATTTGACATCTAATATGGCCACCATTGCAGCTATCTTGAAAATCTTGTTATCTCTGATTCTCCTAAACAGAATGTTACATTGACATGGGGTTTTCACCAGAAGACTGCTTATGATGTCTAGTTCATCCTAAATGAAAATGATGCTGATCTAAAGTCCAATATAGCTACCATGTTGGCCAGCTTGAAAACTTTGTGAAAATTGTATTAAAAACAAATTGAGATTTACAGAGGTTTGATTTGGTGCAGCAGAGAATATCAATATGCATATGTTGGAGAAAACACCTAAATAATTTCAGTCTGGATGTGTGATGGAAATCTAGCTGAAC
Organism: Margaritifera margaritifera; assembly: GCA_029931535.1. Lineage (NCBI taxonomy): Eukaryota > Metazoa > Mollusca > Bivalvia > Unionida > Margaritiferidae > Margaritifera > Margaritifera margaritifera. The sequence goes on along the minus strand of JAQPZY010001656.1, from coordinate 704,811 downwards.
ATTCATATTGAACACAAGATTAACCATGTAAGAATAAATGGGTATATATAATAAAATTATTTATTGGACGTTTTATTTTATACATATGCACATTGTAGCTTGGCATATTAATGGTATGCTGTATTCAGTATTTATATTTATTATATACATGAGGCATATTTAGTGGGAAATCTTCTCACCACAATTTTTGTCGGAATATCACGTTAAATTATTGAAAATAATACACTCAACATGAATTATTCATCACATGATGGCTGTCATAGCTATGGATTGTCTTGTCAGGAACTAATTGGTATATGGAAGGGGCTTATATATGCATGTTGTCTGCATCAATGAAAAAAACTTTTTCGTATGATGTGACAATGTGTGCACTTTGATGTTTCATTTCTTATGATGTCATGATTCATTCATATTTGTTACTATTCATTTTTGCTGAATGTGCAATCTTCACAAATATTTTATTTTTTCTGTGATGTCTTGATGATGTGTACAATACATATAACTGTATATATTAGCATAGTGATTACGTTTAATAATTCATGTTTGTTTAAAACAAGAAAGTCACTTAATTGCTGCACTCACTTGTAAGCTCTGTGGTCTTAGGTACTCATTAATTATTCAACATAATTACTATTGAAACTTGCAGTATCCTCTGTGAAGTGATGATAGATTTAACTAAGTATTGACTTGGTGGGGTCTGTTTTATTTGCAGTTTTTCCTTTTTATTTTCAATTATGCATCACTTTGTTTTTTTTCAATTTGTTTGGGGATGTTGTGTTAAGAAATGCAGTAGAGGACTTTCACATTGTGGTTTGTCGATTGCAATTTTTCATTGTTAAGCAAAGTAACAGCATCTTTTTGCCTGTTATATAAGAAGACAATGGAAACCACTCCTGCCCTCACATGATAAGCTGGTTCGTGAGTTATCCAGGTGTGCTAAAACAATGGAGCAGTGTATCAAGAACATTGACTATTCATCTGATAAACAATATGACTTCTTGTGAAGGAAAGTTGCAACAAATGCTGCTTTTGAGATTGTCACTATTATTTCATGTAAAACATACTTCCTAAGAGAGATTGACAATATTGCCTTCCAAGTATTTATAAGAAACACTGTATCAGTCAAGGGCATCAAGAAACCATGAATTGTATTAGAATAAATATACTTCATAGAGAACAATGAATTTTATATTAATCCCTAAAAGTAAAATAAAATATAAAAACATGAATCAATTTGTCAAACCGTTGTATGGCTTTCTAAACATTCTTGACTACCACCACAAATATGTGGCATTCTTCGTGAGAAATTAACATTAGTTGTGAAAATCAATTCTCATCTTGAGAAGAAGAAAAATAATATTATAACAAGCCTTTATATCGTTTTCTCATTGACAAATTATAAGACATGGTTGGCCAGGATAGACATTGTCTGTTTGAGAGAGAGAAAGAGTGAGGAGAGAGTATTATGTTCAAAAGTACTTAAACAACAGTTTGAGAGCCTCTAATTCAGCATATTTTGTGCCACGAAAAAATTCAGATGATGTTCAGCAATATTGTCCACAATGGCTCTGTCAATTTAGTTATAACATGTGAATTGAGATTTATCTGACAATTTTTTTAAAAATAATTATTATTTAGACTACCATTAATAATCTCATTAATTCAGTTTGCCATTTCACCAGTCAATCCTATAATTAAAAGGAATGCACAAGAAACAGATGAACAGACATAAATGCAATTAAGTGGGTAAGTGAAAGAGTAGATGTAAGAATGAATGAATGAATGAATGAATGAATGAATGCATGAATGAATTAACAAACAAATGAACAATAAATCTACAAAAAGAGAAACAAATTATGAAATACATGAATTTACATGCAAATGAGAATAAGCAGGGGGATAAGTAAATGACCATTGCAGGAGTAAGATTATAAGATCAATAAAAAAAATTACTTGTTTTATTCCCAAAATGACACTTCATTTTGCAAATGGATATTTTAACTATAGTGAAACTGCGAAGGGAAATACAGTTGCAAGGCAGACCTGCCAACCCTATTGATTTGACTAATTCTTACTGAAATAACCTTTAAATTATGGACTTGGAAATAATGGCAAATCATAAGTCTTACTGAAATGACCCTTAAATTATGGACTCGTTAAAAAATGGCAAATCATAAGTCTTACTGAAATGACCCTTAAATTATGGACTTGGAAATAATGGCAAATCATAAGTCTTACTGAAATGACCCTTAAATTATGGACTCGTTAAAAAATGGCAAATGATAAGTCTTACTGAAATGACCCTAAAATTATGGACTTGGAAATAATGGTAAAAATCATGAAAAGACAATTGTTGCAGTCAAATCTGGATATTGGCTTGTCTAGGTTTGGTCCTTCAAGTCTGGATCTTGGCTTGTCTAGGTTTGGTCCTTCAAGTCTGGATCTTGGCTTGTCTTGGTTTGGTCCTTCATATTAGATTCAGTGCAGTTGGTCAGGGAACAAGATTTACTTTACAGGGGTACCTCACCTGCTTTAATACACACATGTTTTTTGTGCAAAATAACTGTGTGATCAGGCTTTTTCTTACCTAATAATAGCATTATCTAGAAATGTTATCCAACCAACGAAAACACATTGAAGGGACAGTCAGCCACTTGACAAGTTAAAAAAGCTCAGAAGAATAAACAGGAATATTCAGATCCTTGGATGTGCTTGCAAAAAGCAGGAAAGGCAACAGATACATTTATTGGGCTTGCAAGATCAGGCTTTTGCTTTTACATTATAGCATTATTTAGAAATGTTGTCCAACAAATGAAAACTTGCTGAATGCAAAAAGGACAGTCAGCCTCTTAAAAAGTTCAAACAGCAGAATTATACTAAGGAATATTCAGGTTCTCACCTGTGCTTGAAAAAAGCAGGAAAGGCAACAATTACATTTATCGGACATCATGTCATGTTGATTTGAGTCTTGCTCATGGTGGAAGAGATGATTGCCACCACCAAATGAAATATAAAAAAAAAATACAGATTACATAGAGTTGAAAGGTCATGCAAGGAGCCATTGGGGTTGGAAACTGTAGTTTCAGAAACAGAACTGGAGGTCATTAAGGTCTGAGTGTCCTTTGCTAGCTGTTGCCTTATCTGCATCAGATCACACTTCTGAACTTTTCAAATGCATGTTTTCTAAGTCAACAACAGCGTTACATGATATATCATTACACCTTACTAAAAATTGGTCTAACTTATGGAAAAGTATAGACTGCCTTACTGAGAAGGTCTTGTTAGGGTTGACAAGTCTGGCAAGGTATAAATTACGAGAATTAACCAATGTTACTTTTAAAATGAGAGCTTTATTTTTTGTTTTTATTATACTTAGCAATAAAATGATTATCTTCTTAGATGGTGGTCATCAAGTGCACACAGTAAAAACTTTCAGCATAGCTGAAAAGTCACTAATCTCCCCATATTAGAGAACTTAGAGGTATTAAGTCAAGTTTGTATTTTATTTAATCTACTACATCAGGTTGTTTATTTTATCATTGTGTGTTCTTTATACACAGTGATATGAGCAGAGCAACATAATTCAAATTAGATCTTTGACAATTCTCCAGTGACACAATAAATAGCCATCTTGGTTAAAGATACCAATAATTAAAAATTTGTTTATCTGTGATTAATTGAGGATCCATATTTGTTACGATACTTTTTGCAAGAAATAAAAAGTATTAATTTTTTTAAAATAAGTTGAAGATGTTGCAGAGTGTCATTATTCTTTGACAATTTCTCAATGGCCGACAGAGTAGTTGATAGATTTGCCCTCTGAAGTGAAACTTCACAAGTTCTCACACCACTTGAAGGACCCTGGGCATATGTACAGACAATGTGAAAGTCCTCTATTTGTGCCTGTAGGATATGCAACCAAAATTGCAGTGAATTGTAGCAGGAGCTATGACATTCTTACTAAAACTATGTTACTTAGTAACAGTACACCTTTACTTGGAATTATAGAACAATTACTAAATTACTTTAGCAGCTGGAATAAGATTAAATTTTAAAAAATATTATATCTTCAAAATATCCATAATTTTCTTAGTTACTTCATAAAAAAAAGATCAAAGATTTTTTTTTTCTTCATTTCAGGTCAGTTTGATAGAGAAATACCTCAATGAAGAATTGTGTAAAAGAATGCCTGATTTTGACATGGGTGAATTCACAAAACAGCTAATGTAAGTGCTTACCAGAATTTGTGATGATTCTGTATTTAATCTGAGTCAAACAACATAGATATTGTTTATAAAGAATTAGCAGAATAAATGAACATTTAAAAAAATGTAATATAACATTCAAAATTAGTTGGGGGGGGTTCAGGTCTGCTGCTTATGTCTTTGCTTAGCGGCCTTGTCCTTTATAGTGCCTGATTATTTAACACATAAAGGTCACTTATGGAGCTATCTGTTTAAACTTATTTTTGAATCTTCCATACCTGAAAACCCCATATTTATTTGTTGTCATAAATTTCTTTTGCAACGTTTATGAATAATTACATTTAAAAGTATGACCTGCACAAAAGTTAACACAGGTATTATCTGCCTCTGATATGTATGCAGAAGTAATGTATTGCTAGAATAAAGAACTCACTAATTGTGATAGGTTAGTGATCCTGTGGAAATTTAAGAAATTGAAATGACTAATGCTAAACCTATGGTTAGCATGGTCATTGATAGATTGAAGGAAAACAAAAGGAAAAAAATGATGTCAATTATTGAAAAGAATTACAAAAATTCTGTGCATTAAAGTGCAAAAACATGATCTCTGCATATTTTCTAAAATAAACTGTAGTTCTTTAAAATGGCACATGTGGGATCCTACCCCCTTTAGAAGTAACCCCTATTCTCCCAAATTAATATAATTTTGCCATGTTCTGCTTGGTATTTGCTGCACTTATTTCTTCACTATGAATCTAAAAGCAAAGGTTTAATGAAGATCTTTTTGCAGTTCATGTTTCTGTACCCAATGGAAGGGGACAACTTATTTTTCAATATCCTATTTTTTCTGTCTCTCATTTGCTCGCTTGCTCGCTCTCTGATGTTGCACTGATGTTTGCCTAAATGATATGTCTAAGTCCTTGTTTCGTCATTTTAAAAGAATTTCTGATGATCCAATCACTTATAATATGCTTGAAAATAAGATCAGAATGAGGTGTAAGGCCTACTCAGAAAGCTTCCAGTTTGACATAGCATAATTGGTAGATCCCTATTTTTGGCATCTTTCTTCATTTAGAAATTTTAAAGAAAGGAAAGCAATGGTCCTTTTATTTTTAGTCAAGGGAAGCAATGCAGTCAGTACTTTTTGGACAGTTTAATTTTTTATTAATCTTAATGATAAATTTCAGGAATTGGTTTGAAGTAAATTTTACCAGAGAAATGGATGTTTATATCTACACATAATAAACTACAAAAACCTTGATAAATTAACATTCTGAAGATTTTCTCCATAATTGACCTTTAACTTTTTGTGCCCCACCATGAATGTTGGGGGAACATTTTGTTTATTCATCTGTCTGTCTCTCCAGTTAGGTTTTCTGTTTAGGTCACTGTGTCAGGACCAAGGCTTCCAAAATCAGTTGGAATAATGGGAAAAGTCCAGCATTTTCAAATTTTGGCAGAGAGCAAATCTGACTTGCCTTTCAAAAATTTGAAAAATCATACTGTAATTATCAGTTTTGTTTTTGGTTGTCAAGTTTTTAGCAGCTTCGGCCAAGCATGGATATATTCAGTGCAGTGAAAGTATTGGCTTATGTATATCCATTCATAATCCCACTAGATATAGCTGGATTCACTGCTGTATATAAACCAGTGTCTTGAGCTGTTGAGCACGTGGTAATTATGTAACCATATCCATTTCTGTTGTTGTGGATCTGTTCCTTCTCTTAATAATAGATGTACTTGGTTAGAAGATACTAAATCTTCAGCTGCTAGTCTAAGTGAGTATCTCTGCAGAGCCAAGTAGCCAAATGATACCAATGATCTTTACCACCGAGTAAGGCTGAGATGTACACTACCATGTAAGCACTCAATGTGTCACCCTGCAATTAGGAGCTCTCATTTATTCCTCTTTTTTGTTCTTCATAAGCAATTTATGTATGAAAGACACAAACATATCCACTATCCAAACTCTGCATGGTCTTGTAATGTAGCATACCAGTAGTGTATATCGCTTATATCAGGTAACAACATTGACGCATTGTTTATTGATGTGAATATTGATAAACGAATCATGACTGGTTGTCCTCAGAGGTTTGAATATATTATGATACTGAAAATTGGATCCAATAAAATCACAAACAATAGAAAAAGAGAGTCACAGAAATAACCTATTGCTTGAAGGCACCAGCAATTCATGCATGACACAGTGTATGGTGCAAAATAACCAAGAGTGTATTATATCCAGGTTAACAATATAACAATATTTTGCAAATAAAAATCATTATTAGGAAATACATTCATTGTGAGGGCAAATGACAATATTTTTACTAGCATGGGTTACAAAAAGTATTCTTAAAGACAATGCTGTGTATGATATTGTACCTTGCCGTTTACCCTGCAGACATTGACTTGGGTGGTGAATAAACACACCTGGTAGAGAGTAATAAACCCATTGTTTCAACTTTGGCTATCAAATAAAAAAATTATTTTGTTACAAAGCAAGCTGACCCTGAAAGCCGACTTTGGATTCTTTTAAGTGTGCAGACTTGATTATATACAAAGTAAGCCGATCTAGGGAAGTCGACTTTAGATTGTTTTAAGTGTGCTGATTTTTTTTTATATACAAAATAGGCCGACTTAGGGAAGCCGACTTTGGTTACTTTTTACTGGTATTCACAGCAATTTTGAAAATAAATTGAAATGATGGAACAGTTGGGGCTCTGTAGGAGACACCTTGAGCATACATTCTGTGAAATTTATTATTGGATTTGCAGTTGTGCAGCATGATCACAGGAAGTTCAAATAAACTCTGTTAACTGAATATAGGACTACTTGGCACTGAACAAGTATCAAATTCACAGCTCGGTCAAAGGGTTGGAAATACAAAGTGATTGCTGCCTTTACAAGCTGAGGGTTTGCACTGGCAGATAACTTGGGAAATATTACTTGGGAATTAGATCTGGCTTATTAAAAATCCAAATGTAAATCAAATCAACTCTTTTATTGCATCAAACTGTGTTTATACAGCAAAACAAAATATAATACAAATATGAGTTGTTGGGACTTGAACTTATTTTACAGGAGTAAAATCCTTGATACAGTCTTTGTCTGTATTGATCTTCTCTTTTTGAGTGCATGGTTAGGAACAGGCACAAATTTAAAATCTTACCAGAAGTAATAATAATCATTAATTACAGTGACTAAAGGTGACCTGTAAGAAATTTTATAATTTTACTAGGCTTTATATTTCTTTTTGTTTTTCTTGCACCCATTAAATTTGTTGGATGAACTATGATTTAATTTATTGAAGGGCAGGATCTGTATGTTTACATGCTTATTAGATGTACCCTTTAAAAAAGAAATCTGTAACCAGTCAGTAGCATTTAGTGTACCCTTTGATTACATTCTTTCAAGAATGTATTCTAATGCTAAAATGGTAATACAGATTTCCTATTCGATTTTTACTTTAATTTGGATCAGTAAACTATATGAATGTCATTAAATTATTAACTGACAACAATCAAGTTTTGAGAACAGCACTGTCTTTTCTGATAGGCTCATATTCAATGCAATGCTATCCCACTTTAATTATTGTAACTTCTTAGATTGTAAAGTGGAAAAATCAGCGTGTCATATAGAAGAAATAAAATTAACCATACCCAGCCATTGGCTGCAAGGACAATTCATGTTGGAAAAGATAATCCCTTTAATCATATCAACACAGCAGTATGTAAAAAATATTATCTCTTGAGCATACACACTGCTGTGATTAGTTCAGTTCCAATTAACAAAGACCTTCTTTATGCATCACTACATGGTGTTAATTAGCATGGACCTGTTACACAGTGTGCAGTCTAGGCTTTGGGCACAGGTATATTGCTGCTTATGATAATAAAAAAATATTTAAATTAAATCTAGTACAGAAGCAACTGTTTACGTTCACAGGAAACGAAAAGGGATACTGTGAGTGGACACACTGCTGCAAGCAGTTAAAATAAACAAGGACATCCTTTATCACTGTTTATGCATCACAACATGGTGTTAGTCAGTTGACACAATGAATATCCTGAGCTTTGGGCACAGATGTATTGCTGCTTATGATCATAGAAATTAAATCAAACAAGACACAAAAAGGGGCATTTTACAACCGAAAAAAGGGCAAGTTGTTATAAAGAATAGGCTGGGCGGGATCTAAAAAAAATCAGCCTGGCATGGGAATAAAACAGTAAGGCATGATGCCATCCTAAAATGGCCTGTGGGAAACATTGCTCTCAGATATAAGTAACATTCGTGAAGATTTGACATGTAAAGTCAAGATTTACTGCATAAATGGTTTGAGCTGAAAATATGACCTGTCATAATCTTATATGTTTCCTTGTTTATGTGTGTGGTGTGTGTGTGTGTGTGAGAGAGAGAGAGAAGGAGAGAGATTCCTGCCATCACTGAAATTTTAGTTGCTGAAATTATATTTTCAACTCAAGATTATGCATGTTATAAGGACAACATCAAGCTCATTTTTGTTTTTAAATGAGGAGTCTTAGCACCTTTCTTCCTATTATCTTTTTTTCACTTTTATAGTTGATTAATGTAACTTATGCATTATTTAAGTAATCTCAGAGCAGGTTGGTTATGGTAACTTACTGTATGTCGTTTACTTAAAGAAAAATGAATTACTTGTGATGCAAAAATGAAAATTGGTAGGTTCATGGAGTAGGTTGCACAAATTTGACATCCTTATAAATTGTTTACCAATGTTATCTCCATAATCTGAATACATCTTCATTATTTACTATATAGTTCAACATTATTGTTCTGTGTGATTTTTGTTTTCAACAATTCCAAAACAACCATTTTTGCAGCAGCTAATCTGTAGACCAATGTATCGACAGTAGACCGGACTTGACTTAGTGACAACACAACTATGTCCATAATGATAATTCTTGTAACCCAGACTGTAGATGCAAATGTTTGAAATTAATTGGCTGTATCTGTAAACAGAACCTTAGATTTTAATCAAATTTGGTATATATTTTCATTCACTTATTATATTTATTTAAGGCACAACAAATCTTGTTTTCCTTTAATGTGTTCTACCATGTAAAACACTTATTCATTTATATGAGTTTTGATTATCTTCAAGCTTGCATGTTTACAGGGACAGAAAGAATGAATTGGAAGGAGAAATCTTTGATATGATGCTGACATTTAGTGATTTTCTTGCATTTAAACAAATGTTCTTGGACTTCAAAGCAGTAAGTACTTCTATAGCAAATATGTATAATGACAATATCCAGTGGAAAATTCATATGAATACTTAGGGCTGTTCCAGCAATAAAAAAATGGTATGGGGGGGAGGCACTTTTTATCTTCACCCACCAGGCATAAAATATAATATTGATTCATCCCCCACCATGGATGAAATATATATTTCTTCAAGCACCACCATGCATGAAATTTATTTGCAGAAATTCAACCTAGCATGAATGCATATTAAAATAAAAGGCAATTCCTGAATATCTTGCTTTCATTAAATTTTCAGGATCTAGGGTGAAGTATATAGTTTGTTTACTCCCCTGAGAAAACAAACTTGTTTGAGCCGCCAGTGGTCATCTTCGTAGTGATCGAGATCATGCTTGCATCATTGGTATCTCTTCTGTGCAAATGATTTAAGGGCCGTGGCCTCTACAAATAAGTGTACTATATGGTAAATGAACAGATTAGTTGAAAAAATTTAGTTGAAAAAATATAGTAAAATTTGATTTTCCAAATGCTCCTGAAAGAAAATAAACATGATCTTAATTTTAATTTAAACTTTTTATTTTTGAGTATTCATTTTTGATATTTATAATGCCTCAATAGTCGCATTAACTCCAAAGTAGACTGGAAGTGTTTGCGCAGACATTATACAAAAATTAGCATGGATTCATCTAGGAGTTAGATTTTGAAACGCAAGAGTTAGTTATCTTGTGTTAATTGGAAGTATAAGAGGGTGTTATCATTAGTTTTCCTCTTTTTACTGATAGAAACAAGTGCCTGTGGTTGGATTCCAGTTGTTCACATTGTTGTTGCAGTCTGCCATTTTGGTTCTGAGAGTATGTCTGCACTTGCGCATTATAAAGGGAAATCACTTTGATAACTGGCCATGACACAGAATAAAACCATTCACAACTTTGAGGTCAGTCCTATGGATCATACCGTAAATGTATGCCAATAGCTGCCATGCAAACCACCTCTGCTATTTACAAAACAAGGATTAACCAAGAAGTTACGAATGCATGGAACTATTTTTTTATTCATAACTTCTCTGCCAATCTTACAGTCAATCGGAGAAATTGTCGAGGTGATCCGAATAGATTGGGGTTTCTTTTTTTCCGGAGAGATTTCCAGCGAGCAAAATGTATGATTTTTCTGTAAATTACTGCACCGACATACACTCAAGGTATTATTTTGTCTCCCAGAAATAGCCAAGGTGGGAATAAAACGGTCTTATCGACACATGTATTGCACAAAAGTAAATAAATCATGGTCAAATGCGTACATGTGTTTTTCATAGTGTTGCTCTTTTATGCCAGTTTTGGTTTGATATCAGTTGTATCATATGACAAAAATCACGACCAAGCACAAATTAAAAATAATTTTTGACCCCATCATGCATGTTTTATTAATTGAAAAAAAAAACACTAGGTATAATATTTTAATTGTAGTGCTGTCCGACCCTCCTACTTTTAACCCTTAGATATAGAGGATAATTTTTCCCAGAATTAATGCAAGTTATATACCAGATATAATCAGTTCAGACATAAGGATGCTTTAAATAAGAATAATGCTATGCACTGTTAGAGTGGAAGACTCATATTTTAGAAGGTAACACTCTCTTGAGGGACTTTTGAACATGAATCTCTGTTCAGAAATTTTAAAAAAGGCAGGGAAAACCCAGATTGTAGGCATTGCATTTTCATTAGTGTCCTTATAAACATGATAAACAGTCTGGATAATTTTGTTGCATCATTCATAGTGGAAATTCTGAGTGTATTTTTGTATTTATGATGTACCCCCTCTTTTAAACTGTCCACATATTTTCTGTTGTATATTGTGAATGGAATACAAAACAAATTAAGATTTATGAAAGTTTGATTAAGTGTGTTGAAGCATATTGATGTGCATATAGATGTACAGATGTCATTTAAAACCCCTTATAGTTCTAGTCGGGGTGTGCGGTATGGAAATGTGGATTGAACATTTGTATTGAACACCAGATCATCCATGTAAGATTAAATGGGTACATAATCAAATTATAAACTTTCTGTCAGGTCTTAATAACAAGTTCAAATGATCCGTGGAGTTTACTGGTAACCATGGAGTTTTCTGGTAACCGTGGAGTTTACTGGTAACCATGGAGTTTTCTGGTAACCATGGAGTTTACTGGTAACCATGGAGTTTACTGGTAACCATGTTTGAGCCATTGAGATTCTACTGCATTGGCATATACAGCACTGTCTCACTATAAAGCCCTTCATTGTAACACTATTCCTGTTATAAGGCAGGTATTTTCATGGATCCCATTTCATTATGTAGTAGTGAAATTATATGTATAATGTACTTCATTATAAGGCAGTCTCACTATAAGGTGGTATGCTCTATGCCTCCAATGGATAGTGTTATAATGAGGGAGTACCATATTTTAGGAAAAATATATTCCTAAATTCAGGGTACAGTAAATTTCCAACTCGCATGTATTCCCATTGAAGGGACGTGAATATGACATTGTTAGCTCTCAGACTTTCCTCTTTTCCATTTGGCAAGACATTTATAATTAGTTACGTTTTGTAAAAATGTAACCAAAAATGATAATATTACAAGTAGCCTACTGGGCATCCAGAATTCAGCATATGGTTGTCCAGATCCAGTTTTCTGGTAGCCCTGGGCACCATGTGCATGATTTGTCAAGGCCTGTCTAATTGTTAAAATAATACAAGCAGATTGTTTCAATGCCCTATTTGACCTGTGATTTATTTTTCTCTTTTTTTCAGGAGAAGGAAGGCAGGACAATAGATTTAAGTTCAGGGATTACAGTCACACGATTTGGCAGCTGTGATTTATCACTAGATGGTTCATCACTCTCTCTTACTGGACGTTCTCTTGGCAAGCACTGATACATTTGTGAGTTTGTATGAGATAGATGAACTGCCAATATTTAAATTCATTTCTTGTGGTCATGTTGGCAGACACTGGTGATATTCATTGGAGGTCTGGAATACATCAGCTCTCTGCATGGAATAATGCCAAGTTTCTGAAGATAAAGAAAACTATTAGTTCTCTCCCAGGTTAAGTCTCTGCACTGGGTGCTTCAAGTATGGACTTGCCAAGATGTGAAGAAAAAATCCACACATACACCAGCCTCTCTGAGGTTACTAAACAAATATGGCAGTCGTTTGGTATTATTGTGTCCTTGTGTTTCAACTCCAGTTTGAGAATGATTTAAGTAACAGAAGTACTGAAGAAAAGAGCTGCATTAATTCAGGTTTTCTGATGTCTTAAGTACAGAACATTCATTTATTCAAAAATATTTGTATATGGTTATACTTTTAAATTGCATAACATAATTCTGTCATATTTAGAATTGTAAACATCTTTAGTAAATTATAATTAAAATTAAATTCTTACAGAATCAAGATTACTGATCTTTTGGAAAATTAGTAGTTTTGTAGGTAACATGATATGTATGTGAAAACTCCTGTTTCTGTAAAAGGCCATGCCCCCATTTCACCAACCTGTCTTAAAGTTAAGACTAGACATTGATTGGTCATTTCCAAGTTAGGCTTAAATTTCAGCTAATCAGGCCTGGATGTCACCAAGAGAACTTGATTCTGGACCAAAACTTAAGTCTATAATCAAGCGATCTGATTGGCTGGAATTTAAATCTGATCAGTCAAATGTCATAAATTTGGACTTAATTTTAAGATTTATCTTGACATTGTGAAATTGGGGTCTGATGACTGAATTCTAGAGTGGAGTTTAAGACCAGAATTAAGTTATTTAGTGAAGTCTAGGCCAGACTCGTCTAATAATAAGAAATGTGTTGCTTCATAAGTGTAAGATATTACCAATTACATGTTTGTGAGTGATATGATATTATTCCACACTGGGTCATTAACATACAATGTGATGACTTTACCCCATCATCAAGTTAAAGCATCCCTATTCAAACTATTTTTTGGCTTGGAGGGATTTCAGTTCCTCTATGAATATAGCATAGTTTCCATTCATTTTTACCAAGTAACAAACTTTATGGTCTTAACTAAAACTAATAAAAGTTTCAGGTCAGTGTTATACATCAAGGGAGGTAACTCAAATTTAGCTTTGATTGGTTTTTTAACAGCACTTTATTGGCTATATCATGCCAAGGAAATAGAAGCTAAGTGTCTTTCCCAAGGACACACTGTGGCAGCTGACCCAGGCTGGCATGGGCAGGTATCAAACCTAACCCAGTGCTCTACCAACTGAGCTACCACAGCGCCCTCAGATTTAGGTAAATATTTTAGACCAGATAGTAGTTATCTTCCTTGGATGCTGTTACAATGATGATAAAACTTAAAACAATAATAGAAAATGCTTTAAAAGGAAGTCACAATAATTTCTTAAAATATGTTTCAGATGTTAATATAAATTCTCTTCCGACATGAAAAGAAAATATTATCAAGATTATTTGGAGCAGTATGTTTGCAGTAGTAAAAGGACCATAAATAGTAATATCTATGAAGTTGTGTTCTTCAATCTGATCTTATGTAAATTAGTATCACTTTAACCCTCCAAGCCATCAGTATTCTTAGCACTTTATGTGTTTCTCATATGGAGGCAAGGCCAAGAAAAAGGCTGAGCAACATTATTGCAAAATGATGTCATTCATGATGTGCTGCATTGACTGAATATTTTTTTCTGCTGACAAGGTATGGTCTTATACCTGGTTTTCTCCTTGCATACTTTGACCAATGAAAATGCAAGAAATTTCTCAGAAGTAGGGTAATTAAGGTTTTTAAAGTCTCAGTAATATATGGAGTAGCTAAACAAAATTTAGAAAAGGAAAGGGGAGTCTGTTCTTTTTGGGTTTCATTTTATAGGATCCATGAAAGTTATTTTAATACTTTAAAATAAATATTAAGCTTTCAGGCAACAAGATTGATGCATTTTTTATTTCTTTAATTGCCTTACAGCTGTTGCAGATTGTCTGTTTTCTATATTCCACTATAGGCTTAATAACTGGCTCAGAAATAAAAGATACAAAAATTTCCTCATAAAAAAAATTAATAATGAAAATGCAATCAAAACAGTAATCCTCAATCTTAATAAATTTGACTTTTATCAGCAGCTTGGTTGAGAAAGAATACAAGGCATCATTTTGCAATCGAACAGTTTGTGATTGTTGTATATATTTATAAGAGAATATACATCCACTAAGTCAATTAAAAAGGACCTGCACAATTTGTTTGCAATTATTAAAATTGCTTTTTTTTGTAAAAAGTTTCACATTTAAGTGCCCATTTCGTACTTGTCTAAATGTACAAAATTCTGCACTTTTGATTCAGGAGAATTTTATTTGTAAAATTTTCACATTTTTTATGTATTGCTGCATACATGAGTTTCAAGTAGGTAGCAAATGTTTATTGTCCATCAGAAGACTGCAGGGTAACCTCAGCATGAATTCTTTTGTTACAAAATATATGTTCCTTAAATTTTATTCAAGTTTGATGTCTCATGTAAGGTCCAGATGTGATCTATGGTCAAACCTGCTTAAAACAAACTATAAGGGGCCAGCCAGATTTGTTCAGTAGAAAGGAATTTTCTTAAAAATGGAGTAAAAGGTAACGAAAGAGTAAACAATTTGTACTTGCTTTATATTGGAATTTCTTAAATACCAGATTCATTGCAAGTAGGTTCAATCTAATTTAGGAATATTTAATTTATCTACTGTTCCATCCAGATACTTCTTTACAAGGTGCACATCATTTGTTGTTTGATATTTTCATGCTATAATGCCCCATACATAACAATGAAATAATATTTTCAAAAATAACTCTGTAGAGATTTTCAATTAACATTCACCAGTGTTATGATAAGAAACAAGCACCTTTGTCTTGCCTTTCAGGGCTTGAAAATTCAGTTGCCCAACTTGAAATTGTGAGTGAAATTTTCCGGCAGTTGAGTGAATTGTGCAGTCACTTCCTGGGTTAGTGCTGATTCAGGGCTGGCCAGTGTTTCTCTTTAATGAAAAGGATGTTCTGTTGAGAATATTTACAGCATTGTTCATTGAAAATCCATACTTTCTATCAGAAGTTTGTTTTCTATTTGTTTTGATCAAACATATATAAGCACTTTGCTCACACCCTTCATTACTAATAAATGCTTACCAAAGGGAAAGCAGACTGGTCTCCATTTGTAATTACATATAACTGGTGTTAGATGGATCAGCAGAATAAGTTCCTGAAAACCTTTCACATCATCAAATTTAGGTTGTTAACATCAAAAACATTTGTATTACAAGAATAGCTAGTTGAGTAAGAGTTTATTCTGGATGAGCAAAAATGTTTAGTACTTGCATTCCTGGGCAAGTGGATTTTTAGAGATATTTCAACCCCTGCCTTTGAATGGCAAAACATGGGTATCACTTTTACTGCAGAAAAGTGGTGGCAGTGAATCTGTGTTAAAAATAGTAAGAGTTTTATGTATTCTATATCAGTTGCTGCATTAAATTGAAACTTTGGTTTACATTATTGTGTGCCTTAAGTTTGTACCCACATGTGCTAGGATTTTCTGTTTTGCCATTGTAATGGCAGAAAGCAATGTCACTATAACATCATTCACTGTCCAGATGCTGCATTGTGTGGAATATACATAGAGCACTGCCTAATTATGTGAATATATAATATATGTTGGTGTGTTTGCATTGGGTGTGGTTATCTGTCCAATTTGCACTTATTACCCAAATGAACTTGCTATTACTGCATGTGTTGGCACATCTTGAATCTTTTGTCTGCATAAGGTTTTGATTTCCCAACTATTGTTTGATTTGGGAGTGACTTGAACTTGGCTCTGACTAGAATGTCTCTCAGATTACATTTTGAGGTCTATGGAATCGTACAACTGATTTATATGGAAAGATCATTTTAAGTGATCCACACAATTTAATGGTTGGACAGTGTTTTTTAATCATTGTGACCTACTTGAGGACTATCTTGGTGGAACATGAGGATGAAGGGTATTTGTTCCATGGTTTTATTTACTTGTATTTGAGGAGGTCAGTGAAGTGTGTTTGTTTGGATCTTTGTATCATTTCTGCAATTAGTACTTTGTTGTAACCCCACAGGGCTTTCATAGGATTTTTTTTCAGAGGGTCAGTGCAACCCCGTAAATATTTTTCAAAGGGTCAACCAGGAAAAATAGAGGGTCAGAGAAAGAAAGCTGAAGGCCAGATGTGATGGATACCATATTGATCAAACTGAGTATAAAGTATTACCATTATTAATTGAAGTATGAACAAAAGGGCAATATTTTGTCTTATATATGGTATATGTATTTGAAATTAATCTTTTTTTTTCGGATCTTGCTGTCATTTAAGATTATTTGCAAATCCATCATTTACTGGTTTCTTCAATAATTCTCAAAATCCTCCCTTGCACAATATGTTTTCAAGCTGCATTGATTAAATATTTTATTGATGCTAAATTGTGCTTTTGTGAAGTTGTTTTTTTAATTTGTCATTTTTATGAACAGACCATCAGAAAATTTGATCACCTTTGGTGATTTCAGCAATTGTTAGCAACAGAGCATTGGCCTATCTCTCAAATTCACTAGAATCATCAGCCACACAACTCAATACACACAGTTTAAGTCTGTGTGTATTGTCCTTATGTAGTTGCATTTTGAACTAGTTTTTATGACATTCATTACAAATCCACATAACACCTGCCTTCACAGCTGCTTTTCAGAATTATTTAGTTGTTTATGTTATCAAGATAGTGTCATGAGATGAGTGGCATCTATTTGCAGCAACCAATCAATACTAAATTTGCTTGTACTTCAACCAGTAAAAATAAGCCGGGTCTTTCAAAACCATGTTTTAAATTCAACTTGTGTTTTTAATTCGTACATAAGGTCTACCTGTGTTTTTAATTCGTACATAAGGTCTACCTTAGTCAAATTATCTGCTGATTACACTTAATTAGGATATCATTTATTCACAGATCTGGCACCTAAGTGAAGATAAGCCTTGATTAAAACCAGACATCAATCAAAAATACTGATTTCAGTTTGTTATCCATTAAACTGTCAAATAAACACCTTAATAAAGTAAAATTCAAAGTTCACTAGGTCTAGTTTACAGATTGTTTCTTTGTTGGACAATAAAAATGTTGCAGATTAAGTTTAATTCAAAGGTGGTTAGGTCTGATTTACACAGTTTCTTTGTTGGACAATAAGTAGAAGTGTCACTGACTAAGCTTGCTTGGTCAGTATGTTTTCCAAATTGTTTAAACACTCTATAACCACAAAACACAAGACAAAAAAGGTGTGAATGCTTATCTCCTGGACTTATCAAATGTTTTCTCTTTTGTCGCAACTTTTTATATCTCTTTTGAATGTTTTATGTTAAATTTCACAAATATATGGCTGCCATGTAATTTCTGGGAAAATATGTCCAGCAAAAGTAATTATAATTTCAGGCTCTCGTGTGTGTGCATGAGCATGCGTGCGTGTATGTGCAGTTTACATCAATTGCCTAAATATGTGGCATCACTCAAGTGACTGGTTCTCTGTCTCATTGTAAAGACTTCTTTCATGAAACCTTAAAAACCAAAATCTCAAAGAAAACAAATGTGTCCACAGCAATTTGATTTTTTGAAGTTTTACTATAGTTGATGCTGTTGTAATAAAAACTTTAACCTGTGTTGTTTTCCTGAAAATTTTACCTTTTTTAGATGTACATTACCCATCGAAGCTGTTGCTGAAATAACTTCCTATGATTTTTACTCTGTACATGTATAAGTTGCTATTTAAAATGAATATTCCATCCAAGTTTAGTATATACATCAAGTTCTGAATAACTTCCATATGGCTATATCAGTATATGATTATTTTTCTTTTCTTTATTAAATCTCTTAGAGACATGAGAATCTTTAGGCTTCATTACATGTATCATAAATTTATCTGAAACACATCCTTTGAAATTAAATTGAATTATTTATGCAGATTTTGTTTACAGTAAATGAGTACCTTGACCAAAATAAAATTAAAGGTGATGATATATCTTCACCAGGGTTCAATCTAAAATTATGACTGAGTGACCCATCAAGATTTTCAAGAGAGCCCACAAACCATTTGACATGAGCCACTACTTCATGAATCAGCTTGTAGTTAAATGAAGATTAGACAATAAATGTACCTCAAATTATGTTTTAAATGTTAATTATTTCTCTAATAGCAGAATACATTATTATTTTGTACACAGATTAAGAATGAATCCAAATGATTTTATATTAAAAAAAAAATGAAGAACTTATTAATAAGAGTGTAATGAATTACAATTTATGTTCAAAAAAATAAATAATTTATCATCCTAATTTCTTTCAGATAATGAAATATAAGTAAATTTGTCACACTTTGTCACTAGTATCAGTATTATAAAAGTTATCACAATGAATTTATTTGAATATATTCTTATTGGAATTTTTTCTTTTAAGATTTTGATTGATGTACAGCAGCAGATTCAATGCAAACTGGTTCATGATCAGTGTTGGTGGTCTGATCAAACTGGTTCATGATCAATGTTGGTGGTCTGATCAAACTGGTTCATGATCAGTGTTGGTGGTCTGTTCAAACTTGTTCAAGATCAATGTTGGTTGTCTGTTCAAACTGGTTCACAATCAGTATCAGGTGTCTGTTCAAACTGGTTCATGATCAATGTTGGTGGTCTGATCAAACTGGTTCATGATCAATGTTGGTGGTCTGATCAAACTGGTTCATGATCAGTGTTGGTGGTCTGATCAAACTGGTTCATGATCAGTGTTGGTGGTCTGATCAAACTGGTTCATGATCAATGTTGGTGGTCTGATCAAACTGGTTCATGATCAGTGTTGGTGGTCTGTTCAAACTGGTTCATGATCAGTGTTGGTGGTCTGATCAAACTGGTTCATGATCAGTGTTGGTGGTCTGATCAAACTGGTTCATGATCAATGTTGGTGGTCTGATCAAACTGGTTCATGATCAGTGTTGGTGGTCTGTTCAAACTGGTTCATGATCAGTGTCAGGGGTCTGTTCAAACTGGTTCATGATCAATGTTGGTGGTCTGATCAAACTGGTTCATGATCAATGTTGGTGGTCTGTTTAAACTGGTTCATGATCAGTGTCGGGGGTCTGTTCAAACTGGTTCATGATCAGTCTTGGGGGTCTGTTCAAACTGGTTCATGATCAGTCTTGGGGGTCTGTTTTAACTGGTTTATGATCAGTGTCAGGGGTCTGTTCAAACTGGTTCATGATCAATGTTGGTGGTCTGTTCAAACTGGTTCATGATCAGTCTTGGGGTCTGTTTAAACTGGTTCATGATCAGTGTCGGGGGTCTGTTCAAACTGGTCCATGATCAGTCTTGGGGCTCTGTTCAAACTGGTTCATGATCAGTCTTGGGGGTCTGTTCAAACTGGTTCATGATCAGTCTTGGTGGTCTAGTCCAAAATTGGCAGTGTCACCAGTATTATCATCTTCAGGCAGATTGTTACATGATTTTGCTGACTTAGGGCCAAAAATATCAGTGATGCTCATATTTCTTCCCTTCATTTTCGATTACTGATCCTGCATATATCAATGTCACCATCCTACATCATGAACATGTGGAATACTTTGGGCTTTATGGCAGTGGTTTTATGTCACAGCCAGTCACAACAATTGGTCAAAGTGTTTGAAGACATGAGAGCTATGCAGACAGAAAAAAACAGCCAAAATAGATAGCTACTACTTCAGTATCTTTGATGTGCCACATAATTTTCACAAACAATTGTTTTGAGTAAAATTATAGGCAGAAACTTCTTTTGAATTTGATGCCACCATCTTGAAAAACAATCAAGATTCAAGGTAAGTTTTTGCTTCTAATTTTGCTACAAGCACTTTTTTTATGAAAGCAATGTAGTGTACGAAGCACTGAAGTGGAAGTGATTTATCCTACCTGGTTTTCATATCTGAATGACTCTAATTGTTTCAAACACTTCACCCTGTTGTTTCAGTTAATTGAGATTCAAAGCTGATGCAAAAAATCACAAAGTGATCCAAATGCCAGTGACATGGGATGATGAGATTGATATTTTATAGGTCCACTGGGCATGTGAAAGTGAATGGAAGTGATGCTATTTCTCTGAACCAGTCTGTCATAACTACACAGCTTACTCATGTCATATTGCCACGCTTCAGTTGCATAGTATTTCAATAATTATAAATATAGATGTTTGAACTATCTCTAACCATGCTTTTCAGAAACAAAGGTTAAGTAGCGAAGCATTCATGTACCAGGAATGTGTCATTTGAAATTTGTACATGCCACTCTGACACAGCAGGATTTTTCTAAGGTGACATTGACTTTTCTATTGCATCAATGATGCAAATGTATGCTCTATATTTAACCCATCTTCACAGATTAAAATGCAGATGGCATCTTCAGTTTTCGTCTTATACATTTATGTCATTAGTGTAATTGGGCAGGACTTCAATTAGAAAATAAAAAGATTTTCTCGTGTCTAGTTAAAATCTCACACTAAATGAAACATTATAAACAGTATAAATGAGACTTGACTGCCATAATCTTTTACTCTGTAGTACATAACAAAGTTGGATACATTTTTGATGCCCTTTGCGAAGACTAAGTTAAAAATTAATGGTTCCAACCTTAATATTTTTCCAAATGCACTTTATTCTGAAAATCTTACATTGGCTTGCCTCACTAAAGAAAGGGGGGGGGGACTCTTCAGTTTGGTCATCCATTAGGCCATGGATGATAAGCTACAGTTGTCTAGTATATCTGTTGTCCTTTAAAATACAATTCCTACAAAGTTTTGAAATAAAAACATGAACAAAAAATTGTCATCAAGTTACATTTTATATAAATTAGAGGTCTACTTCGCAACTGCTGCTCGTTTTCTCATTTCGATCACCTATAAGAACTGTTATACAAACACTAGGAGAATGATTTCCATTGTTGACATTTTTTTATATTTAAAAAAAAACTTTAGTTTTTAATATATCACCATGTTTGTAACTGCAGTGAAAAAAATATGTTTCACTGTCTTGACCAATGGTCAGTATGTTTTATTTCACCAATGTTTTCATTATCTAGTATACAGCACTTATTATTTTGTCCTATAATTTTAAATAAAGTTACTTTATGTTTACACCTAATTGGTTTTTTTTTTTATCATCAGTTATCAGAAGCTAATAAATTTCTGACAGTGACTGTTTGTTAATTCGATACCAGTACATTATACAGAAGTACAAACAGATTTTCTTGCAAATAGAGCAATGTTATGATCATATCAATCGTTTAAAATGTCAAATAAATATTTTTAATAACTAAATCTCATGTCAATATGTTTGCCTTGCCTGCAAAGTATAGGCCAGACATGGGGATCACTTTTCTGATGGGATTGTTGTTGTTGTTGTTGTTTTCATTAGTGTCAACATCAAGTTTTGCATTTAGCTCAGTTTATCTGACACCATTGTATGTTCAGTAATGAAACTTGATGGGTATATTCATCTTGAAGGTTACTATTCACCACAGACAAAAAGTAGGTCACAGTGATCTACTTTTAACACTCCAGTGATTACATTATGTTTTTGCATTTAGCTCAGTTCCTTGGACACTGTTCTGTTTACAGTCATGAAATTTGATGGTTTATTTGCACGAGGAATATTAATTACCTCATTAATCATCATAAGGTCACAGTACTCTATGTCTCTTGCTCTAGTGATTACCAGTATGCAAGGCATTTGGATTATGCCACAGCTCAGCATGTGAGACATAGCATTCTTAATAATTCTTGTTAATTACTTTTCTTCGCTTAGAAAATGAACTTGATGCAAAAATCAAATGTAAGCCAAGTTAAAAGTTGATTGCATGGTCAGCTTTCAATACATTATTGCCTATATCATGCCAAGGAAATGGGAGCTAAGTTAAATGTACATTTTGCATGTCTTAGTGAATAGCCATTCTGAATATAAACATCTTGTTACGCGCCTCTCGTAACAGGTGTACGATTTGGTTGGTTATCTTTAGCTAGAGGATGATCGACTTCAGTGTTATTGCCCGGATCAAGTAAATAATAAAATAAATATGAAATTTAAAGATGGGATAAATAGAGATCTGAGCAGAGATATAGAATAGAACAACACGAGCCCCCATGCATGAAATATAACAATTTAATCAATTACATAAACAAAATGAAATAGTACATAACATTAGAAACATACACTTTGTTTAGAAATCAATTACCAAATTTCAACACAAATATAATTATGTAATTAGCCGATCTGTTTATATCAATAAACTTAGTTCATCATGGAATCGAGTGAACAATCGAATCAATTGCCCAGCATGCCTGCATAACCTTGTTATTGCTGGTCACTCCCAATTCAACGTTGCTGACAGGTCAGGGCTGATGTTCTCCCCTTTTTGCTTCTCTCTCTCTCTTATCCAGCTTCTTTCTGTCATCAAACTTTGTGTGGTATGCCTCTTCTCTCTACCCTCTATGTTGATACTTACACATGCATTGATGGTTGGTTTTGTAGGTTGGTAGGTGGATGGAGCTATTTCCCCTATTAAAATAAACAAGAAGCAACCTAAATATTCTGTCAGATTTCCTTCTGGGAAGTAGAACATTACCCCACTCTCATTACGTCAGATATCGTCCTGTTGGAATTCAAACAGATACCAAAGGCTAATAACAGGTCTTCTCAGACTAAACCTGACAGATCATAAACAAACCTAGTTTCAGAAGATTAATGTACTTTCTAACGGCTATTTCATTACTAACTCACTCTAACATCACACGAGACATAATAGTTTCAATTCACGTCTTAATTATACAAACAAATCAATGAAATTTGCTTCATGGCTTAGCTAAATTAGTGGCAGTGAATATTCACTCAACTCTTTAGCATACAAAATTCATATCATCTAAGACATGTAAATTCCCACAGATTCTCACAACTTGTATCAAATAAAGTAATGTATGAAATTCTTAGAATACATGATTCCTATTACAATCAAGATGACAAACTCAAACAATTTGTCAAACTCATATAAAGAAGATTGTTGTATGAATGCAGACAAATGAATTCAAACAAATAGTTATACTCATATCAAGAAATTGATATACAAATTTAAACAAAAAATTCAAACAAATAATTATATTGATATCAACGAATTACATGAGATTGATACAAATACCTTGTGCTTTCAAGACTCGCTCGCTTCTACCGTCACAATCGTGTCCCTCAACTTCCAGACAGCTGTCCGTTGAACAATTGTTTATATGAGAGAATTTCACCTTATTCTGCTCGGAGTCGAGATCTTCCGGCCTTTCGCAGGAACTTGTACTAATTAAATTTTTTGATGTGGAATATTTAAAACATGAAATTTTCGTCTGGGAAACACACCCCTTATTTAGCGTAGCCAATCAGGATTAAATATATCTACCGCCTTTTATAAATACATGCCCATCATAGTTAGCATAACCCTCTAGATATTGTGCACTATTTAAATAAACGATTCTGGAAAATTTCAAAAGATGACACTATTCAACTGGCTTTACAAATAGTCTCTGCATCCTCTCAACTTTGACATTTTCGATACCTAGACCCCAAATTTACCTTCTGTCCGACCATTATACAATGAATGCTTAATTAAGAATCAATCTCGTCCAAACAGGGACATTAAAACCATCGCAGTCTAGCGATTTAATACGGTACCTTTCCTCATAAATCAGATTAATTGTTACGTGCCAATATAATGCGCTCTACAGAAATACGGCAACAGAAATTTGCATCCTTACACATCTACTACCCCACCCCCAAATGTTTTATACCCCTTTTAAGCTTAATTTTTGTAATAGGATTCTACTAATGTATGAAAAATATTTCTCTTTCTTGCTTTAATGGGATGCATTATATTTGTTATAGACAACTTGTATACAGTACTGTAAATATATGTGACTACCAGGATGTAATTGACGGGACATAGTTGACTTAAGTCTTTGCCTTACTGAGGGTGTATTACATAATGTAATTATCAAATTTTATTTTGTATTTAGGGTGTATTACATAATGTAATTATCAAATTTATTTTGTATTTAGGGTGCATTACATAATGTAATTTTCAAATTTATTTTGTATTTAGGGTGTATTACATAATGTAATTATCAAATTTATTTTGTATTTAGGGTGTATTACATAATGTAATTATATAATTTATTTTGTATTTAAGGAAAAGAATTTCAACTGAAATTTGTCAGAATGAGAATAGTAAACATTGTCTACACATTCATTTTCAACATATGCACAGGGAGATAGCAATTGCTGGTCTACAAAATATACAAAATTGAGTTATCTGCCATGGATATAGTGCTATTTAATATTTGGCACCCTTGCGTGTACACGGGCAAAAAATGAGATTGACAGATCAAAGTATGTCTGTCTGATCGTGCAGATGTTATTTAGCAGATAATATTGTAACTCAACTTGGCTCTTGTCATAGAAAATTTTCTTTTGTTTCAAGAACATGTAAAAACTCTAATAAACCAAATATTGAGATGAGTGAGCCCTATATTAATCACCTTTTCCATCTGTTTATCCATTCATGCTTCTTGTACTCGGCATAGCTTTGCATAATTTGATACTATTTGGTAGGTGAACTGCCAATTACATCTAGATGGTGTTTTTTAAAAGTTCCATCTTTCAGGTCCAATTTTGATGGAGTTATTCCCCTTTTTCCATCAATATTACATTTCTACTACAGTAGATCTTTTTAACCAGCATAGCTTAGGAACCATTCAATATATTCTGATGCAATTTGGTATGTACATTGCCTCATAGATCTAGATGTTCCTTTGATGTGTTTTGTCATATCAGCTCCATTGTGAAATGAGTTATGGCCCATGCTTTAAACTTAATATCATCACCTGAGATGTTGATAGTAACAGCATAGTTCTGCAACCCATACGCATAATTGAATGCCATTTGGTTGGTGAACTTCCTATTACATTTTGATGTGCCTTTTAAAGTGTCATCTTTCAGGTCCAGTTTTGATAAGGCTGAGCATATTATGTTATGATGTTGTCCATACTCTTGTTTGTTAGCAATTTTGTTTTCACACAACGACTCAAGTTGTCCACCATCAACAGTTTGTGGAGGGCTTGCACTTGGGTAAGAAAGAGCCATACCAATGTTGGGATCAAAGAGCATAGGTCAAGGTCACTGTTACTGAAAGAAGAAAACTAGTTTCTGCACAATAACTAGAGCTCTTCACCATCTACAGTTACCAAACTTTGTAGATAGCTTTTACTTGGGGTAAGGAAGAACCCTATTGATTTCAGGGTCAGAGGTCAAGGTCACTGTCAATGAAAGCAAAAAAATGGTATATGAATTGCCTATTACAGGTAGATGTGTCTTTAAAAGGTTAATCTTTTCAGGTGCCATTTTGATGGAGTTATTGCCCTTTTTCCATTAATATTATATCACCACAACTGTTGATCTTTGTAACCATCATAGCTCAGAAACCATTCAACATATTTGAATGCAATGAGGCATGTACATTGCCTCATAGCCATATGTGTGCCTTTTATGAGTTTTGTCTTGTCAACTCCATTTTAGATATAGAGTTATGGCCCTTGACAATTAATTTCATATCATCACTTGTGATGTTGCATGTAACTGGCATAGCTCAAGAACCATTCAACATAGTTTTGTGTAATTGGGTGTGAAGATTGTCTCCTGGACTTGCTTGTGCCTTATATGGGTTTAGTTTTCATTTTGAAGAGTTATTGCCCCCTGATTGCTTGTCCTCCTGACTTTGGTTTCTGCAAGATAATTTCTCCAAAATTTGTTAGATTTCAACCAAATTTGAGATGTTGGCTTCAGGTTGATGTCAGACCTTAAGTGAATTTGAGGTTCCACTCCAGTTTTTGTATTTTGTACAGAGTTACATTTCTGAAGACAAAGTTATTCCCAACATTTTACCTATGGAATCATATGTTATTTAAAGATTAATCCAGGAATGCCTAATGTTGTTGTGAATCAGTTTTATTTAACATTTACCAGATGATGTAGGTATCTAGCTCAGTATGATTGCCACTGTGTTCAAATGTGAAACTATGTATTCTGAGTGAATGGATATTTTTATAAAGAAAAATGTGTACCAAATTTATGACATGAAATTTAAAAACTTTAGACAATCGGATTTTTTTCAAATTTCATCTAGAGAAAGGCAACTTAAGATACTTAAAACTCCATGCAAGTGTAGTCTAGGAAAATTCATTTGTCAGAACAGAGACGGCAAAAATGCAGAATTTCAGATGTTTTTAAGTAATTTTGCTAGTTCACAAGCTGAATGGGTGTAGTATAGGTCTGTCATTAAAATACAATAAAATCAGCAGGTACATTAATATGTAGTTTTGGGGGTTAAAACTAATTTTAATTATGTAATACTTACCGGATATTATTACACTGCTCTCTCTGTCTTTTCCTACTGCTAGTCCCCAGTACAAGGTGAAAAATCCCTCCTCCAATTAGTAATTGAATGTCTAGAACAAAAAGAACAAAGTCCCATTACAATGCCCTAGTCACTTCTGTCCATTCAGAATATTGTCCATCTTTGACTTTGCCCAAGACCCAAGGACATTAGAGTAGAAAAGAAGGAGGGAATCCAGTAATAGTAGCAGGTAAGTATTACATTAATAAAATTAGTTTTACCCCAGAAAACTACATTTTAATAGCAGTAATACAATACCTACTATTATTACATTGCTGATTTTACCATCTTGGAGGGAGGTTGATGGCCCCCATGACAGCTTTTAGATGTAACTTTCCATCTATTTCCAGTAAAATGCTACTGAAGACTGATGGGTGCCTTGCTGACAACTTGCTGATCTGACACAATTGGACCTAAAGCATAAATGCCCTTGCTCTGCTGCGCCATCAAATTGAGGTAGAATGAGGGAAAAGTGGAATGAGAATGCCAAAAGGCAGCTTTTATATCATCCAAAGAGGAATGATTAATAAAGGTCCAAGATGCAGCAATAGCCTGAACCTCACAAGAAAAATCTTTCAGTGAGAGATTGATAAGCTCTCTTGATAGTCAAACTAATCTACATAGAATTGGTGGCTCTCAAAGTATCAGAGGTATCTCTGAGAGTAGGAAAGAGACGTTTCTGAACTTTTCCTTTTCTCTTTTGATTTAGCCAAATAGAAACGTAAAGCTCTGATCGGACAAAGACGTCTATCTTGATCATCCCTACCACATGTGCGACTGAGACTTGGGATTTAAACTGGTTCGGGAGCTACCGAGGTAACTGATTCTTGGCCAGAAAGGCAATCCTCTACATGCATGGATTTCACTCCTTCTCATAACTGATGCTAAAGAAAGGAGGAAAGACGCCTCACTCAGAGGTTCATAGGGAGTTTAGATAGCGACCGAAGAACACGAAGTTCCACCTAGTCATTCATGAGCGAGAAACTGGTCTCTAGAGCTCAAAATACCTGGTAAGTTCTGAGAGATGAGGGTCAAACCCGTGGTGGAGCTCATTGAAAACTTAAGTGTATTAGACAGGGTAGCTCATTTACCCTTAATGTCGGAAACTAAACAATAATTTTCTTCGAAAAGAAAGAGAAGAAAATCTTCGGTCAGAGGGGCAGATCGAATAAATGCCCTGCTGGCTACACCAATTACAGAAGACTCTCCACTTGGCATCGTAAACTTTGGGGGTTGAATGCCTCCTAGCCTGAGTGATGCAGAGTGCAACCTTGCTCGAAAATTGACCCTAGATATATCGTCTGATATGAGTCTGACGTGAAGGTGGAGTATCTGTGGATTTTTGTGCTGAGACTGCAGAGCCGTCTTCGGCAGTAACTCTCTGGGGGTTACCACCAACAGGTCAAGGAGATCGTTGAACTTCGACCATTGGCGCCACAGGGAGGGAGGGCAATTAGGATGAGCCGTGATGACGACGTTCTGACTGTAAAGAACTTGATGGATTATTCTGAAAGCTGGGAAGGTGTAGGCGTACAATAGATCCAATCTAAGACTGAATGTGTACGCCACACATGCACTCGGATCTGGCACTTGGTGGTACTTTGTTGTTGAGCCTCGTTGCAAACCAGTCTACCAATGACTTCTCCCACAATTGAAAAAGACTCTCTGCTACCGATTGGTGCAGAGACCAACATATGAGGACTGCCTGTCCTTGCCTTGATAGAGTGCCCACTAGAATATTATTCTTCCCTGGAATGAGGCGAACACTGAGAATTATCTCCTCCGAAGCTGTCCATCGAAGGAGGCTTTAGACTTCCAAGTAAAGAGAAAGGGCATGAGTGCCTCCTTGGCGTCTGAAGCACGCCAAGACCGACGTGTTGTCCGTGACGACCATAATGCACCTGTGTCTTATAAGATTGACACACCCATTGTAGTGCTAGAAAGACAGCAAGCTTTTCTAGTTTGTTGATATGCAGGCAAGAGTTCTTCCCAGACCATAATCCCTGAAGGACTACCCCTTCTGGCTCTAGGTAAGCCATCCCAGACCATAATCCCTGAAGGACTACTCCTTCTGACTCTAGGTAAGCCATCCCAGACCATAATCCCTGAAGGACTACTCCTTCTGGCTCTAGGTAAGCGATCACCCAGGTAAAGACTCTGGGCGAATAAGCTATGCCAAAGGGAAGAGCTAAAAATTGAAGACCTCCTCATCCAGACAGAAGGCATGAATTTCCTGTGGGATGGAAAGATGAGGATATGTAACTCGTACCTGGTGCCAGTGTCATGTGTTTCTGTAAAAAAAAAAAAAAAAAATTAAAAAACAAAAAAATTTACAAACAGAAATAAACTTGTGTCAATTAGTAGTAAAAAACAATGTCGGTAGTTGGAAACATTCTCCTGAAAACAGTTGTGTCCCATTCCCCCCTACCCCGGCCAATTATCATTGCATGGCATCATGTTCGCTTCAGATAAGTAAATGACTCATTTTATACTATACCGTACATCAGATGAGGGATTCTGACTGAACATTTGATACGCGTCATTATAGGGCATGCGCTTTCTTTTCAGCATATTTTAGGGGTGTGAAAGATTATGGTCATCGGGAACAAGGGGCCATAATGGCAGAATGTATTTTGGGCCAAAATGTATACCCACAAAAAAGTTGCAGTACTGAGTCACATATACACTTGATTAACCTGTTTATACTAACTTGTTTTACATTTAATACTTAGTATCTGGACATGAAATGTTCCAATGAAGGTATGTCATATCATTTCCAATGCAAGCATTTTATATTACTCTAATGAGGCATAGCCATCGTAGTGTGTTATACAGTGTAAAATTACCCAAATTCGGCAAAAATCATAAAATCGACCGAGTGAATATTATGTCTTGTAAGAAAAATAATTATCATCAAAACGTGATAAGTTATATACCTTTTATTACAGGAAGAAGCAAGAATTACCAAAAGAGAAAAAAAGCCCAATTAATAAACGTTAAAGGGACTATTGTGGTCTATAAGGTTCTACTCCACATTTGAGTACTTTGTACGGGGTTACATTTCTAAAGAAAAGTGACTCCAGACATTTGACTTCTGTGATCATAATTTATTGTACACAATAATTTGGGAATGCTTATGTTGACGCGAATCATTTTTATTTAAGCATTCAGTGTGTGTCAGAATCTGCGGGTATCTATCTCAGTGTGATTACTACAGGGTTCGAATGCAAAACTATACGTTCAGAGTGAAGGGCCCAGTTTTGGAAAGCCAAAAAGTGTCTACCAACTTTTTGGGATGAAATTACAAAGTTTAGCCGTTGGGATTTTCTTCAAATTTCAAAAAAGAGAAAGGCAAATTGCCGTACTTAAATCTCCATACGAATTTATGTGTAGGAAAATTCGTTTGTCGGCAGAAGGACGAGGCAAATATACCGAATTTCAGCTGTAACACAATTACGACAGGCATCCCAGGGTAAATATGTAACCTCTATTAGTCGCCTCTTACGACATGCGGGAAGGCGTATCGGGCCTAATCTAGATCTCCGAGTCCACAAAGATTGAACCTCAAACAGACAACATACGTGTCAGAAATTTCAATTGTTTGAAAACTGCGGAGTGTAATCATATTTCCAGCGTTAAACGACATCTACGACAGGCAGGGCCGGCCCGACGATATAGGCGAACTAGGGAGTCGTCTAGGGCGCCAGGCTTTAAGGGGCGCCAAATTAGACGGAAGATAATTTTTTGGCATAGTTCGCCTAGGGCGCCAAAGATCCTTGGCCGGCCCCGACTACAGAAGTTATGTCCCCTCATTTCCTGTCCTCTTGGCTTTGGTTTCCAAGGCATAACTTGATTAAGCTTTGCTTTGTTTCAATAAAATTTTGCTTGGTGCTTTATACTAATGAGATATTGAGCGAGTTTAATTTAAAGTTTTCAGCATTATCATTTAGACGAGTTATGGCCCCTGGTCCACCTCTTAAGTTTGCTTGTTGCAGCATAGTGTACTAAGGCATATTGTATTTCAGCCAAAGATAGTATGCACCTTTACAATGACAAGACCTTGAATGAGTTGGAGTTTCATCACTTCACGTCGTTTAGATGCGTTATAGCCCCGGAATGCCATCTTCTCCAATCTTTGGTATTCCAACATAACTTCTTTTGCTTAAGTCCTTCCAGAGCCAATAGCGGGGACATTTGCGACTCATCCATTACTACTTGCTCTAATTTTAGTTAATACTTGTGATGAACATCATGACAGACAATTTAACAGATGTGCTAGTAGTTATTGGTACATATCACTTTGGATTTCAGTAAACACATCCAGTTGCCATCATCTACACCGTATCGAAACCTGTGCGCCTGTGTTTCCCGGTGGTACTGACAATCAAGCAGGATAAGAAACAAGAAAAAGTCACACAAAAATGAATGGAAATAATACAAATCAGGTGCACAGTGTACCTCAATGAAACCAAATGAGCCGCACAGATTACCGTTGGCGCACACATATTATTGGAACAAAAATGTACACAGGCGCAGAGGTTCCGATACTGTAAACAGGATGCATTGATCAATATTGTATCAGGAAAATAAACGTGTCTATACTTTATTCAGTGAAGAGAAAAAGATAGGGAGAGGGTTTTTTTTTAGGTTTTAATATTTTTTTCAGGGGGGGGGGGGGGGGCTATTTTTGTATAGTTGGTAAAGCTTAAGTCTTTCACCGTGAACAAACTATGTCGGACGCAATCACAATAACAAAATTCAAGAGATTGGCGTTTAGAAGATATAGTCCGTTTCAAAATGCCACTGAAAGACATTACTGCAGATGATACCGGATTCAGTTGGAGGATATTGAGACGCGCCGATGTTCATTCAATTGAAGAGGATACAAAAAATATTTTGGGATATTTTGTCATTTATTTTTGCGGAAATGAGACTTTAATGTCCTTTCACAGATCGGGAGATGCTCATATTTATATTTCGAATTAGGTTATATCAGTTTCATGCCATAGGAATTAATGTTAATATCCTTCCTTCGTCTTGAGAGTATGATTGCGTCAATCATTATTTGTTCGTTATATTATGACTTAAGAATTCAACTATAATTATAATGTAGATTTAATTATAATGTAGATTTTAACCATCCCTTTTCTTCATTATTTGATCCATCCCACTTTACAACCAGGATAAAATAGAATCACATTTGCATATATATTGACCTAACTGATAGTGTCAATCCTTAGTGCTTTTTTTATTTTTACTTTTAATGCACAAAAAATATTTTATTCGTATATATATAAATATAGTTCGAATCTCCGTAGAGTGAGAATTAAAATTCGTTCGAATCTCGATAGAGTGGGTACGAATTAAAATTCTCTAACATGCATGATAATGTATAATAATATTACTTATTCGTATTGAAAAATTCTGGTTATGTTAACAAGCATTGTTCTGTAGGATCCTCTTTGTTTGGTGTATATTTGTAATTATATATATATATATATATATATATATATATATATATATATATATATATATATATATATAAAAGTAGCTTACATCTAAGCCTCATAATACATGACGTAAGCCACAGAAACCACATAACGTCAGTATCTGATTCGTCGAGTGTGTGTTAAATTTAGAAGTTGCCAAAACATGTGCAAGAAAATTAAAAAGAAATAATGTTTACGTATTTTAACGGACAGCAGAGCAGGATATATACGCATTTTTTAATAATTGCGCTAAACTAGAGTATCTCGGTGTTTCTTCCTCAAAATGAGATTTCTTTTGGAAAGAATTTAAAGAAAGAAAGAACAAAAACGTTTGGTTCTTTCTTCACATTATTTACAATATTTTTACTGCAAAGGTTAGCAGTCATCTAAATTGAAAATACGGCCATAGTATCTTTAATTCTTTTGAAAAGAGTCTTCTTTTATGTCTACGTACAATTTGAGGATTTTCTCAATTTTGAGGACTCCCCAACCCTTTTCCGAGAAGGAACCAGACCCATTCAATATATACAATATAAAGTAAACGGCTGTTTATTTATTTATTTTTTTGGGGGGGGGGGGGGAGGGGATCTACTGTTTGTTTTACTTTCGACAAAAATCTAAATATTGTTAGACGCAACATAAGCAAGATAATCCAAAGTGTCAGAATCAGGAGAATATTTGTGGAAACGGGTTCAGATACATATACTGGCCTACTCGTCTTTTAGGCAATATTTGTATCTATATGTCATCGGTTTAATGTCGAGACATTTTGAGTTCGAGGTTATGTAGCATGGAATGTTTTGTGTGTATATGTTATCGATTTAATGTCTAGAAATTCTGAGTTCGAGGTGATGTAGCAATGAATGTTTTGTGTGTATATATTATCGATTTAATGTCGAGACATTTTGAGTTCGAGGTGATGTAGCAATGAATGTTTTGTGTGTGTATATTATCGATTTAATGTCTAGACATTTTGAGTTCGAGGTGATGTAGCAATGAATCTTTTGTGTGTATATGTTATCGATTTAATGTCGAGAAATTCTGAGTTCGAGGTGATGTAGGATGGAATGTTTGTGTGTATATATTATCGATCTAATGTCGAGACATTCAGAGTTCGAGGTGATGTAGCATGGAATGTTTTGTAACAGTTGTTCTTTATGGTACTCTAATTTAATACATTCCTTTGCATCGTCCATATTTTATAAGTCCAGGAACAAATGCAATAAATGTAAAAGAGGTCTGAGTGACGTCTTAAAATGAATCAAATCTTCGAAAATAAATTGTTTGATCCATACATTTCGTATTTTGCCCCACCCACACACCCCAACTCCCCTCCTTCCGTCTACTTTCCAAGTTTAGTAATTGGTCGCACCAAAACTGGAACAGTTAGGTGAATTTTTTATTATTTTTTTTTTCCAAAGGGTCTGGTACAGGATGTATAAAATTACTCGAATTTATGCGTGTGTTCGTTATCTGAATCTCGTCCAAATTTTCCTTTCTCTACATTAACACTTCGGTTGGTCTTAGCCAGCCAGCCAACTTCACACCCAACACCTCCGTTCGTGATGAAGCCACATTTTCATTGTTTATCTTGTACATCACGAAAATAGTGCGCTGAGATGTTAATGAAAAAAAAGTGAGACGGATAAGATTCTCACTATATAGGCACCGTATTGTGGGACACTTGCTTCTTATAGTAAAGAGTTTTATTTTGCCTAATGAAACAAAAACGTGACATTGCTTTTATCTGCGACAAGAATTAAACATGTTAATCCCAGTTTTATGGCGGATTACAAGATCCAGCAATCGTGTTCTATCAATACATAACCGAGATTTGACCTTAACACAATTACTTATATTTCTATTATATTTTCATCTCATTTACACATAATCAGTAAATTAGAAAATATGCACCATACCAATTGACAACACCTACTCTCTCTCTCTCTCTCTCTCTCTCTCTCTCTCTCTCTCTCTCTCTCTCTCTCTCTCTCTCTCTCTCTCTCATTTCCGATCCTAAACCAATCGTAGTTTACGTGCATGTGTTTAAGTAGTTATCCAATCGTAATCGTAAACGCTTGTAGACAAACGTAATTTTAATTCGCCAGGTCAGGTGCCCCCAAGGTACTCTTCGTTTCACCCTATGTACAACAACAGGAGGCCTAAATAGCTGCTTTCCAGGACCGTACCGAAATCCCATTAGTCTAAGTTTTATTGAGCCTTTCAATCTAAGTGAAAGAGCAATATTAATTGTTATTTCTTATAAAGCTAAATGTCTTTGAGATGGCTTGATAACGTCCGTTTCTTATCGTAAGAAGAGATTGTCTGTTTAGTCAAGCAGCACTGGCTTGATTACCTTGGAGAAACTTTAAAATGTTGACAATCTGACAAATAGGCGTTTGTATTTGAATGCGGGCAATAGCCGTAAAAAAACCTACATCCCATTAAAATGTGATGGGATAGATTCGGTGTTTTTTCAACATCACTTCTAAAAAAAGAATGAAGAAAAAGAGGAAAGAAAGAAAATATGGCTACTTGTTTATCAAAGTCCATCACCTGGCAACATAAAATCAGTTTGTAAACAAGACTTTTGAACAAATTTGAAACACTTAATTAAAAACATAAATATTGGATCCATACCAACAAAACTCCACATAAGTTGTGCTGTTCATCTCGCATCAAGTTAGAGTTCAGCGGATTTTAGAGGATAATTTTAAAACAGCATGAAAAAATAATTTGCGTTTTTTTTTTTCTTCTGTGTTATAATCGTGTACATATTGATTCTATGTTGTGTTTTGGTACATTTTTATATTATTAGTATGAATCATTCATATATTTTATATCTATATGTCGATATGACTCAAAAGAAATAAAAAATGACAAAAATAACATAAATAAAAATGAAAAGGGTATTTTTTGGCACATAATATTCTCATCATGAGTCTTGATTTTTTAATACATATGTCTGTTTTTCTTGATACAAAATATGAGTCTATGTTTTATTCGAAGTACTAGTACATGTCTTATACTTTCGACGAGTACTTACTAAAAATTACCAGATTCTCTGCCTATTGACCAGACGATTCCTCTGTAAAGATAAATATTTAAAAAAATACTCGCTTCTCTCATTTCAACAGAGAGACTGTTATAAGTGATGTGTTCAATCTACAGTGAAAGAGATGCGCTTGTTCATTGCAAACCTCTGTATATATAGCAGAAGAGAGAGAGAGAGAGAGAGAGAGAGAGAGAGAGAGAGAGAGAGAGAGAGAGAGAGAGAGAGAGTGAGAGAGAGAGAGAGAGAGAGAGAGTATAGACACATCTTGTGACGTAAACAAATTAATTTTAAAAAAGTTTTGAAATAACTAAACAACCAACATAAAATACTAATTCCTCTCTAACTTCAATAAAATATCGCTAGACCACGGTCTCATTAGGAAGCTTTTAGTAATACACAATTATGGTAGTGTATTTTTTTTAAATTATTGGTATACACAATTTTGTTACACAAAAAGGATAAGTAAAATTGCTTCATCTATCTTCTTTTAATTCCGTAATTTGACTTATGACTAGACTATGGTCTCATTAAGAAGTTTTTAGCAATGAAAGACAAAATCAGAAGCTGAGATATATGACAAGGAACGTGCCAATTTATTAGGCGTGAAATTGTTCAGGGTAGGATAAATTGTAGGATATATTATTACACCAAGTTATATACCACACCAGAAAGCTATCCAATTACATCGTGATTTAAGCATATTGTTCTCAGCATTATCTTAAACACTAAAGAATGGTGCTCCTGTTTTCCATCTAAGTATGAAAATGTACAAAGTTACACACCTGAGCGGCGCTGAATGAAATCGAGTGTCTTTGTGCTACCTTGTCGAAAAGGTGTAAATTATACCTACTTTACCCGATATTAACGGCTTGTTTATCCTATTGAACCCTTTGCAATGGCGTGCATGTATACGAGACAGTTTTTGACTGTCAATTTGATTCAGATATGTAATTTTAACTTTTTTTTCTAAATAATTCAAAATTAATACGCTTTTTTCGATTCCATAATATTCTGTGTTTAATATAAAACTAATAACGGGAAATATATAAAATCTTCCAAAGTAGTATAAATACTGTTCTATATACATGAGTGATATTCTATTTCTTTAATATGTGTGCTTAGTAATGTATGCATTTACAACCAGTGATGATATTGTTTATAAATGTCACTATTAATGAGAAACACACGTTACATTTATAGTTCGTTATCGTTTTAACATACTGTCAATATTATGCATGCTCAACTCTATTTTGATGCATGCTAATTTTGCATGCTAATTTAATGCATGCTAAACTCTATTTTGATGCATGCTAATTATGCATGCTAATTTTGTCTATATTTTAGACTGATGACACGTATTACAAATTATTATTATTATTATTATTATTATTATTATTATTATTATTATTATTATTATTATTATTATTATTATTATTATTATTATAAAACTAGAAAGAATCAATAGTTTTGTTATCAATAATTTATAATTTGTTCTTGGAATTTTTGTCCGTGATTTGGACAGAAGTACATGTATGTTAGAAGCACGAGTGATTTGTTTTATTGATAATACGAATACCTGTAATAAAAAGATTCGAAATTTAAGGCATCATTATCATCCTCTTAGTTGTGTCATCATCATCATCATCATCATCATCATCATCATCATCATCATCATCATCATCATCGTCGTCAACAACAACAACAACAATAATAACAACTTGTACAATCGAGACTCCTCGTAGTTCAAACAATTTTCACTGATCAGAATCACATTCATGAATAATAAATTGAAACTGACACTCGGGATCAAAATTCACAGATAAATAAAAAATAAAAATACAAAAATTGTATCTCGCCCTTTTTTGTTGCGACATTTTCGCTCATTTCCTTACTTAAAAATACAAATCGGCCGATCTGTATTTTGTTTGATTTGAAATTCACATCCTCCATGTTCAGAATACAAAAATGGATAAAGCACTTTGATATATAGTACATACTCAAACTGTACAACAAGGCCACTGCAAAAAAAGAGCATACATGCTAGGTCTCAGTTACTGTCTGTTTTTTTTTTTTACACAGGTGAAGAGTATGTCAACGTGCGGTTCTGCTATATTGCATGAAAACAATACTTTATTTGGTCTATTGTGGATGGTGGTCTTGTGCTAGTTTGGAGTTAGTAATCAAAAAATCTGCATTGGGATGCATGCATAAATCTTAGAGCAACTGACCTAAACAGGAAGAAATAAATGAATTCGCATATACATTTAAAAGAAGGACACAATTACCTAATTTAGGTATCTTTGTATGGTACCAGTAAAAATTATTTTTATTAATAATTGATTACTAAGAAGTTCAAGATGCTAAAAATGCAGAATTACTAAAAAGACACTGTTGCATAAGAAGTAGGTTATAGTGACCTAGTTATAAAATACTGTTGAAGCAATATTTGATAACTATATATATAATGACGCAAAATGACACTAAAGTTGACAAACGACGCGGGGAAAAATAAGAAAATTTTAAGTTCCTCCTCCTCAAGGCCCAATAAAGAACATATATACTTAGACACGCACACACAAAGAGCGACAGGCGTAGAACAATAAATATTAAAATGTTTCGCAACCCCCCCCCCCCCCAAAAATAAATAAAAAAAAAAAAACGGAAACCGGTGTAAACAAAAAAAAAAAAAAAAGAAAGAAAGAAAAAAAATAACAGACAGGGATCTATGATCTAACATTCAAGAGTTTCCACCTTATATGAAAGTCACTGAAACTGATCTTTTTCCGAATGACGCAACCTTACATGCCATGAGTGATACAATCCATTCCTTTTAACAAAATTTAGGCTGTTACACTGGGGTGAGAAGCCAACAAAATGCAATTAAACACAGAAAAAATAACTGTATGACAATTAGAAGTAGGAATAAAATTAGAGTACGTCAATATATTTGTTTAGATAACTAAATTAAATAACAGCGAAAAACAAAAACTTCTAAGTGTGATTATTGACGGGTATTTATCATGGGAAAATCAAATAAAGCGCGTGTGTTCTACAGTATCCTCCAGAATAGCCTTCGTATGTGCCAGAATCTATGCTAAAAATGTTTTATAATGGATATATATTGCCTTTGTTTGATTATGGTTGCACCATATGGAGGAATTGCAATGCTACTAATCTTAATCAGATAATTAAACTCCACAAAAAAAAGCCGCTAGAATTTTTACAAGAAAAGACTATACATCTTCTCATTTATTCGTTAATTTACAGTAGTTACGTTTTAATTATAGAGTACAGTACTTTAAAGCAATTTTGACATATAAATCTTTTCATAACATGGTTCCACAATATATAAATAATCTACTAACTCCAGCTTCCAAAATCCATTCACACAATCTGTGGTCTATTTCGTATCCATTCACACAATCTGTGGTCTATTTCGTATCCATTAGCACAATCTGTGGTCTATTTCGTATCCATTTGCACAATCTGTGGTCTATATCGTATCCATTAGCACAATATGTGGTCTATTTCGTATCCATTCACACAATCTGTGGTCTATTTCGTATCTATTAGCACAATCTGTGGTCTATTTCGTATCCATTAGCACAATATGTGGTCTATTTCGTATCCATTCACACAATATGTGGTCAATTTCGTATCCATTCACACAATCTGTGGTCTATTTCGTATCCATTCACACAATCTGTGGTCTATTTCGTATCCATTCACACAATCTGTGGTCTATTTCGTATCCATTAGCACAATCTGTGGTCTATTTCGTATCCATTAGCACAATCTGTGGTCTATTTCGTATCCATTAGCACAATTTGTGGTCTATTTCGTATCCATTAGCACAATATGTGGTCAATTTCGTATCCATTCACACAATCTGTGGTCTATTTCGTATCCATTAACACAATCTGTGGTCTATTTCGTATCCATTAGCACAATCTGTGGTCTATTTCGTACTCTAATCTTCATTTCCCTAAAATTCAAAGCGACTATGTACAAAGCATCTTTTATATATGCTGCGTTAGTGTTGTGGAATATTATTCCCAATGATTTAAACAAACACCATTACTCTCTTATTTTAAGAACGCGATTGACAAATATCTTTTTCTGATTATGCCACAACTCAAATTGAGATACCTAACTTGGATACCCCCACTACTTTCCCATATCCAAAACCTACATGTATATCTTATGTGTGTTTTAATCTTATGTTGTATGTATGTATGTATATCTATTGATTGCATGTGAGTGTCACAGACACTGTAGCAAGTAACTGTTATTTGTACATATATATTGTAGTTATAGTTATAATATTCTATTTTACCAGGATTACATGTGAGATTGGTTGATTTTAGATATTATTATCCTCAGAAATTATTATTATTATTATTATTATTATCTACGAATAAGACAAACCTCATGAATAAAAGATGGCAACATATGCTTGTAAGTTTAGACCTCTTCATTATTCTAGATAGTTCTGCTTCTCTTTGCTAAAATGTTAATATTTAATGTTCTAGATAGTTTTGCTTCTCTTTGCTAAAATGTTAATATTTATTATTCTAGATAGTTTTGCTTCTCTTTGCTAAAATGTTAATATTTATTATTCTAGATAGTTTTGCTTCTCTTTGCTAAAATGCTAATATTTATTATTCTAGATAGTTTTGCTTCTCTTTGCTAAAATGTTAATATTTATTGTTCCACGCGTGAAACTCTTTGTGTATGTCTCTGTTTATGTTCGTTATTGTCCCCAGAGGAAGATATTGATTAAGGTCGAAACATGCGGAAACTGTGATATGTCCCCTCGCCGTTTACGAACTTTTGTGACATTATATAATATTTTTGCTTTTGGTTTGCAATTCTATTTTTATTTATTTCGAACTTATTAGTAATCCGGCATCTATCAAAGTCTATGTCAATGAATATATATATATATATATATATATATATATAATATATATATATATCTATATATATATATATATCTATATATATATATATCTATCTATCTATATCTATCTATATATATATATATATATATATATATATATATATATATATATATATATATATATATATATATATATATATATATATATATATATATAATTCCAATTACTCTACAAAAACCAAGAGACAGAAGAGGGTCGTTGATCTTTACTGATCAAGGTGCACAGTCGGGACAAAAGCTGGATGTTTAAATTCGTGTATAAACAGCACACGTCGTATAAGGCATCGTTGTTTACTTCGATTACTTTAAATCAAAAGATACTCACCAGCATGAGATTTTTACAAACTTTCTTACGCATCTACCCCCGTGAAAACTTTATTTTTGTCGAAGATCATGCGCAGTGCAGTGCATTGTGAACGCGTGAATCGCGAGATACTTATGACGCAAACATATTGAATTTACTGCTTCTAAAGAAAATTGAATGACGTTAAAAGATAATGTATTGCGAAGTAATTAACATACCATATATTATCAGACTGGTTTATATCTGTACTACTAGAACTTTGCCTTGGTCTGTTTCCAGATTAAAAACTATCTTTGTACTCGTTTTCTTTTACATGGCCATACTCAAAGATATACACAGTAATTTTTTACGGAACAACATTTCGAGTAAAGTGGTGCCAGAAACATGCCAAACTCGATGCAATGGTGACATTTATACACATGTTGCTGTTTCAGCATCAAATTTCCAAATAAAGTATAAAGTTTATCCGAAAACAATCAAATTTTGAATATTTATAGAAAATATACTGACGCAGGTGAGATCAATCAACATTGTCGTTTATGAGACTGATAAATACACACCAACGGACGGGCGAACAACAAGATGATCCACACCTGTTATCTAAGTATCTATTCTAAGTGTTGGAAAAAAAAAAGAAAGCAAGTTCAGTGAACAAAATGTTTATTCATGCGAATCATGCCTATCAAAATCTGGACCCAATTTCACCTACCAGTCTTCAGTTTTAAGTCTAGACTTAATATATTTGATAAGTTGATTCTAAGTCTAGATTAACACTTATAGTCAGTCTGCCGAACTTATAAGAGACTAGATGCGAGTCAGGAAAAGGACATTTTTGTTCGCTATGATCAAAATTTCTTCACGAATAAGATGAAATATAATAGACTGAATTTAAGTTAATACTATATATTTTCAAAGCCAAAGATATTTAAAAACCATACTTTCTTTAAATCCAGAATTGTGTTTTAAATGAGTTCGTTACACTTGGGCTTCATGATTTTTTGTCTCATGGGCTATTTATATCATTTATATCCCTGTGTTAAAAAGTCCTTGAGTTGCAACATGATTGCAACGTCTACGAGTCCCAGCCAATATGACTGGGAATTAGTTCCAAATATAAGAAAGCCTTTTTGGGTTTAGGAAGAATTAGTTGAAAAGGTCACGCTAATATGAAACATTTCCAATCTGTTTATTCTATGTCATTCTTACATATAATAACAGCGAGAGAGTGTCAGCAGACTTTTTATTCTTTCTCTTCTTTTTTCTTTCCTTCCAATTTCAACCCCCTAAATCTTACCAATGGTAAAGGTTAAACTAACTCGAATGTCTCCTTTGATTATGCTGAAAAATAATATTTAAAAAAGGTTGCAAAACCTAGGTATGTAGCGAAACAGCGATACCTATCTGATATCACGATATTTTCTTGGCGATAC
Source organism: Margaritifera margaritifera (assembly GCA_029931535.1). Taxonomy (NCBI): domain Eukaryota; kingdom Metazoa; phylum Mollusca; class Bivalvia; order Unionida; family Margaritiferidae; genus Margaritifera; species Margaritifera margaritifera. The sequence continues at coordinate 662,591 of JAQPZY010001656.1, read as the reverse complement.
CGATATATCACATCGCGAGTCCAGTATCGTAATGTTTATGATACGATAAAACAAAAGTACAGTGAACGGCAATTATACGCCCGCTCCGTGTTTAATAGTCTTCTATGTAGGCACGAGTTGGTCACGGTTGACTTGAGATTATTGACCAACGAGTCTCAACGATCTGGACATTTGGTCAAGGTATGCAGTCTTAAACCAAACTTACTGTCCAGAAACCATTATTTTCTTATTCGACTTTTCATAACTGTGGCCTTTGGCATTTAGACCCCAGAATAAATAGGTTCCTTTATTACCCAAAATGCAAGCCATCCACAAAGTTTGGTCTAGGAACTTACTCAAGAACAAAAGTTACTCTCCAAAACTATTTATCTTTTTGAGCAACAATGACTTTGATCTTTCACCTTTTGACGTTCAAATCAATAGGCCTCTTCCAAACCTTGAGTACAAGCCCTGCACAAACTTTGATCAAGTTACGTGGTCTAGAACTAAAGTTATTATGCAAAAATTATTTTTCTTCTTTCAGTCACGGTGGCCTCGACCTTTGATCCAAAAGGAATAGGCTTCTTTCTTAACCAACATGTAAGTCATCCACAAACTTTGGTGATGTTCACGGTTGAGAACTGAAATGTATGTGCTGAAACCATTTTTATTCTTTCAGTTATGGTGACCTTGACCTTTTGACCCTCAACTCGATATAAACCTCTTCAATACTCAAATGCAAGCCATCTACAAAGTTTGGTCCAAGTCTGTGGCGTAGAACTTATGTTATTGTGCGTAAACCATTTTCTTCTTTCAATCCCAATGACCTTGACTTTTTACCTTTTGACCCTCAAATCGACAAACTTCTTTCGTTCGTCAAGAAGAACCTACCTGTAAAATCTGGTGAAGTTAGGTGCTGTAGAAGTTAGGTTATCGTGCAGAAAAATAAAATGTAACGGAAAGACAAAAGGCGGTTGTATAAAAGTGAAATTATGCTCCATTACTGACAGGGTAGTTTTTGATTTACATATCCTGCAGATGTATCTGCACTAACCACTGAAGCGAATCTTCAGATCTGTACTGTCTCTCCTTCTCATATGACACGAGTTAACATTCACATGTAACAAAGAACTGCGGCCATTTAAGTTTCTCTTCATATTTCAAGAGAATGATATTATACTCTCTCGATGATATTGATCCTGAAGACATGAAGGTGTCACACAGCCAACAGAAGGGTATGCCATGCGATACATATCTTATCGAACCATTCGTATCGCGATACATATCGTATCGTTACTAAAGGCGTCGATACACACGGCTTTACACAACATAGAGTAAGATATTCCGTAGGGAGGAGTATTCATCCCCAGGCCACAGGTGGCGGATGGAGCTTTTAAAGAATATGGTGTACGATGGTTTCCCTTCTACCGGGCAAACACAGAGTTGACATGGGTTTAAATATGGGATAGAATTGGAATGAATTTGAACTTGTATATCAACATTGATGAGAAACCATAGCAAGTATATTGTAGGGGACAGTGTTTGAACTCCCCATACATATTGAATGATGTAGACAATAAGTTGATGCCCGATAAAATATAGGTACTCCCTTTTGCACTCTAATGTATGCGCTTACTTGTAAATAAGTGTAGGATCAAAGATCCGTCTTTAAGTTTTATGGTGCAAATATCCGTCTTTAAGATAAGGTAGCTGACATCGGGTGTTTTTCTTTTTTTTTCTTCCAAATCCTCTGGAAATTTTGACAGAGTTGATAACCCTTTAAAGACTAAGAAAATGATATTTGTATTGTTTTCTTCCAATCTTTCTCATACACACACTATTTCTACGACGTAGATAAAACTGTTAGTATTGCTACCTTTTTATCTGGATGATCTCATTGATAGTTTCATGCTCTGCGAATTTTGATGTAAATATTCTTCAATTTCGGCTTAGAATACATTTTTGTCAGTGCTGGTGTTACATTAGAGTTATTTTTTGTTAGTGTTGGTGTTACATCAGGGACATTTTTGTCAGTGCTGGTGTCACATTAGAGTTTGTTGTTTTTTTTCAGTGCCGATGTTGTATGAGGGACATTTTTGTCAGTGCTGGTATTACATTAGAGTTATTTTTTGTCAGTGCCGATGTTACATCAGAGACATTATTGTCAGTGCTGGTGTTTGTCAGTGATGATGTTACATTAGAGTTATTTTTTTCAGTGATGGTGTTGCATTGGGGACATTTTTTGTCAGTTCTGGTGTTACATTAATGATATTTTTAAAACTTGCATAATTTTAAGTAAAAGAATAAATCAGGTGTAATGCACGAATATGGAAAAATCCACCGTTCATCGTATTATTGACATATAAATTAAACTAGTACTTGTGAACATCGTCAACTACAAGGTTCTTTAAAAAATGAGAATTCGTCGAATACCATTCAGTGACTCTCAACACTTATTCCGTCATTCTTTCATCTTGTAGATATTTGCAAGTTTTTGGAGAATACGACTAGGTGCCTTTTTCAACGAAGTGTCGTGGTGGAAAAAAATTGGTGAAACTCATTCACAAATGTTAATCTGACTGGTGTCAGTTATTATTTCTCTGATCGAAATTGCCGAGTCCTGTCAGTCAAAATTCGAATTCTAGTGAACCGCTGCCCACCCAATACTCTCGCTGCCTATGTATGAATCATTACGTAATTTCATCCACACTGAGAATTTCGGCTCTGATGGTCTGACATCTAGGCGATTATCACTGCGCAGTATATGCTAATACAAAAAGTCGCCTCTGAAATATTTTGCATTTAATTTTGATTGAAGTTTATTGTCTGAGTAAAATACAATCTTGGTTTTTCATAAAATGTCATGCTAACGAGTGTACGAAATTATATACACTCTTGCCATATGTTAATAGTACGAGGTCAATGTCCAATTTGTCAAACTTCGGTCACTTTGTCTACTCAAGTCTTCGCCGTAGAAAGGTAACAAAAAAGTTTCATTTACAATACCTATGATTAGATGGTGTGTGTGTGTGTGTGTGTGTTTTCCCTGAGTGTTTGATTTATTTATCCTTCTCATATACTGCGAATACTGGTCTAATATAAAGTCAGGAGAAGAAGATACTTGTACAGTCAAACGGAACTTGGCCTGCTGCCATGTTTTTGTGCTGTTGGCTTGTTTGTCTTTGTCATTTATTATTATTTTTATTTGTTTTTCAATGATCCTATCCATAATATTATCCCATCATGCAATACGGACTCGACTAAAGTGCCCACCTCTATTCTATCTATCTACCCGAGATGACAACCAAAATGAGAAAAGTACCGATTCGATACCGGGTCGTGTTTTCTCATTGATCTGTACCGTAGTTGATTGGTGTTTTTTCTATCTATTTCAAACGGTATATCTTTTGTTCCGTGTCTACGTGAGAATCTAGCCTATCGTTTTACAACGGCCTTGGATGTACAAGGGAAGAAAAGCGCTGTGAATTGTCGCTGATGAGATGTTGGGCAATTATAAACACTCGGTATCAACCGGGGAGCAAATCATCCTATGTCATGCTAGCTGATTAATAAAGCCTTTATATCGGCCTTTATTCAGAATTGTAAAGCAACTAAGGAGGCTTGGGCGATGAATGGATAGCAAGATTCCGTTACCTGTTCATGCTCGGGCACGACTGTTTTAATATGTCTAACTATAAATCACACATCATATTTACGCATACATATGACATTCATTCCCAGCAGCAGTTATACTCCCTTATTTGAACCCCCCCCCCCCAAAAAAAAAGACAACAAACAAAACAGAAAAAATTATGCTTAAATTTAACAATCGCCCCGATTATTGGAGAAAATTTCCTTATAAATAAAAGGACAGACTGTTTTAAATTAAATTACTCTGAAAATTTATCAAAGGTGGGTTTATTGCATTTATGTTGTCATTTAATAACAACTCCTCCCTTATCAGGAAGACTTGCCTGTTTTCCATCGTGAAAAATCAATTTGAAAACTGAAATTTTGCACTCTTTTTCGTGAAAAGAGAAACTGTTATGCTTAATTTGTTACTTTTTTTATGGTCACCTTGTTTAATATGTCCTCCTTAAAAATTTTCATCGGTATGTGTACGGTTCGCGGTCACACTTCCTGTTACTTTTGGCTCATAAATGTACATGACTGCCTCACCTGGCTTCCATCTTATGTAGGTGCATATAACGGTCTCAACTGCACCAAGGGTCATTATGACGGCAAACTCAGACTTTTCGTCCGTACAGGTTCAAGATAAGACCTCAACCATTCTTCCCTGAATCCCTGTTCGTACATGTACAGGTGAAGATGAGAACTTTAACCGGTTCCACTTTTACCTGTAAATTGTCAAGACTTTTAAATAGGCAGGTAGAAAAGGTCTGAAATAGTTGAGAAGCTTTTGGATCTCCTTTTGTCATATAGGTAGTTTGATACTTACCTATTGTTTCGCCTTTGTAAGTAACAGTAAGCAGGGAGGGTGCAGAGAGGGAATTTTGGACTGATATATTTTTTGAAAAACGGATGTACAAAAGTTTTGAATTAAATTGTAAACTTCGTACTAGTATAGTTAGGGACGGACAGAACCATATGGTCAACCACTGCATCCTGAAGTATATAAATGCAGAGGCTCAAATGGGAAAAAAGGTTACCTGACCAAATTATATGCACATGAATCAAAATATAAAATAAAAAGGATATGACTGCAAGGTATAGAAAGTGACTACTATTACTACCCCAAGTGTCTAGTATATCATAACGCTAATTTTACGTCTTTGCAAACCAACTGTTTAATGCATGCATCTTTCTACTTCAGTGAACATCCTTACTGTTGCACAAATAACAAGAGCCTGGGGCAAGTATTCTTCATTCTTTTCATTTCTACTTACTATATAACGTAAGCTAATTACCGCGTCTGTTAATTACCCCCGTATTCTCCCCACTTCCATTCAGTGAGGAAGTAGTTGTGACAGAAGCACACCTGAGCGGTGGCCTGTACCTTTCTCCCGCCGTGGGGCCCCAGGAGACATCAGGTACGCATGCTTAGCAAATCATCTCGGCCATAGTGAATCCAGCGTATACAGCAGAGTCAGGCAGCGGCGACTAGCGGCTGCCTACACTTTTCACTCACCGCAGCATGTCGAGACGCAAGCAGGCCAACCCTCGCCCTCTCTCAGGTAAGAATTTGTTTTACTTTGTGTCTAAATTTGAGATTTACAGTTAAATGGATTCGTTTCAGTATGAATGTAAACAGAGAAGTAAATGAGCATATCTTACTCCATGAAGCTGCCTGATTCTGTTTCGAAAGTTGATAGACTTTGGTTCCCAGGTGACATTCTGATTTCATGTTGTCACAGGTGTTCAAGTTCAGGTTGATGCTTTTAGACAAGATAAATGAAGCAGCTATCTCTGTTAAGATGTAATTATGATTCTGATGTTAACAAAGTTGATACATTGGTTGAATCAGTGTACATACCGTTACCTGTTGTTACTTACATGTATATACACGATACATATCCTTTGATCTTACCGATGATCAATCAATCAATACCTTGTCTACTAGTCCACCAAATCTTGTGCCCTAGGGTAGCGGTGTATAAAATTCTGAACCTTTACTGGGTTTCAGCTGGGCAGGACTATACCAGTGTTCCAAACAAGGAAATAAATTATACGCCTGTATCTCTTCCATTTTTGTCTTCTACCGTTTTACTACTCGAGCCATTGCTAGTGTTTGTTTTTTGTTTTTTTTCAATCATTTGTCGCGAAAGTCTAAATAATAATAATAATAACAACAACTCTGGATAAAGCGATATACAGTGTTACTGATTGTTATCTCCATTTTTAAAGTTCATTACTTCCAAAGTCGTTTAAAATTAAAGCAGAAGTTAACATTTCTTACGTATATACGCTATTACATAAATAAAGGTGTAGCCTCCTTGTGTGTCCTGTCACATTGAGTAAATGGTAAGACAGACGTGCATGGCGTGGAGTCTGAGCGGTCTCGTGTTGTGAAAAAACCGGTTTTAACAACAAGGTGAACAGCATCTCATGGCTTCGGCCCAGCTACACCGAATTAGAATAGCCGTGATTGACATAAGGTAAAAAAAAAAAAAAAAAAAAAAATAGGGCGGGATGCTGAATGAGAAATGAAGATAATTAAATGTCGCTAACGCGGATCACTTATATCCATTTACCACCAGCTAATGGAAAAGGCGGGACATAAAGGCATGCGTGACGGGCTAAGCCGATACAACGACAGCATCCGCTCTACTTGCTGCAGAGATGTCGGAGATCAGTCCAACACGTGCACTCGTGCGGGACTTGGCTACATTAAATCATTTGACACACCTGAGCATAGCCTAGCGAGATGAATTCTCACAACTTTGTGGAAATGAATCAATCTTTTGTCTTTTGAAAAGTTTCTGAAGCAAAACAACCAAGTCATGTCTTTTCCTTCCTAATCGGTGTCATACCTGGCTGCCTGTCTGTCTGTATGTGCGTATAGATACCTTATGTATGGCTAGTATATTGTAGATGTGTATAAGTATATGGAGATAGCGAGCAAATTATGCGTGGGGGTAGGGGTAACCCGTTGACGCCGTGGTGTTGGTGGGATTCTTTTCTTGTGTGGGTTTCAAACTCTCATGATTATTAAGATGACTTGACGGGATTACTGAGTATCACCTCGTTGACACTCTCACTCTTGCTGGCGCAGCTTTACTCCTCGCAGTGTAGTACGAGTTTCCTCTGACCTTCCCCACCCCGTTTGATATATTTTGGACAGTTACGTTGGGGTGGGAAAGGTCAGATGAAACTCGGACTACTCACCGCGTTGACACTGCTCAGTCTTGTTGGGGCAGCTTAACTCTGTGGTGAGGTGCTTACTTGGGCTAATCCTTAGATTCAATTTTCTTTGTATTGCTTATCACAACTTGCAATCAATGGTCTCCAGCAAAAATGTGATGTTGAATACAGGTACTGAAGCTATGCGGGCCTTAAGACGTAATTGCATATTGTATTCCTACCCTCCGGAATTTTTCCCTTTAAGCAGCAAGTGAAAGTGGATAATTGATCAATAAGTAAAACATCCCAGAGGGGGAAAGGTTAAAAAGTCAAGATGACGCCTATGATATTGCCCCTCCCTTACCACCGTCATTTTGTATATGAAGACTCCCTACGTATGTATGTAATAAAACATATATCACCTCTCCAAAGAAAATTCTTACTTTTTTCTGTTTTATCATTATCAAGTGCTTTTTTTTTATAACGTGATGAATTTCGCATGTATTTGTGATATGATGAATCTCGAGGACAGTATGGACAATTTTATCAGCAATTTTTGCCCCGCTATTAAACTGTTGCATATCCTGTCAAATTTTTTAAGTTGAACAGGATGCAATGACATTTTTTCTTATTTCCTTTCTTTCTTTCAGACCACTGTAAAATTAAAAAAGTTGAATAGGATGCAAGGACATTCTTTCTTATTTCCTTTCTTTCTTTCAAACCTCTGTAAAATAAAAAAAGTAATAGTCTGCTGTAGATGATGTTCTAAGCAGTAGATACTATAATGAAACTACAGGGAAATTCCCACTAAATATCGACCCAGTGTGTTGACCATGACAAACGTAGCAAAACGTGCGATAAATAGCCCAATTTGGTCTAAAGATGCTTATAACAAATTATTCTTGTCCTGAAGTTTATGGGAGACGTGGATAATGCACGTACCGTGTTATGAGTACCTTACCCGTATCTAACAGCACATAACGTGCTAGTCTGCATCCATCTCTGGTTTAGATATAGGGTATAACTTTATTGGCGTTATTAACCATCTAAGTAAACCGAACGATAAGGGACTGACATATTGCCTACATAAGAAGAGATTCCACAATGCGTGTTTGTTTAGGGTTTCGATGGTCGTCGCATCGCCATCGATTGTACTGGGAATGAATTGCGCAGATTCAGCGTTCTTTACCAGGCCTAAAAATTCTGTACATGCACGATATTACACGTAGTTCATTCTTTGAAATGGTGCGGTAACAGACCAGACGTATCACCTCTGCCTAACCTAGGATTTGGGAAAAGGGTACATATATACTCCCATACAAGTCGGATCCAACTGCAAACAACATAGACCGTCGGTGCATATGCAAGGGCAGGTCAGGTTCTTTATTCTTTGCAGTTGTGTCTGACTAACTGATTATATACGGTACTTCGGAGAGATCTGAAGAAGGGTGTCGTGCCACATAAGGCTGGTGTTTTTTGTTTTTATGGAGGACAAAATGAGGCAGGCGCACGAACCATTCGCCAGTAGCATGTATGTATGTATGTATGTATGTATGTATGTATGTATGTATGTATGTATGTATGTATGTATGTATGTATGTATGTATGTATGTATGTATGTATGTATGTATGTATGTATGTATGTATGTATGTATGTATGTATGTATGTATGTATGTATGTATGTATGTATGTATGTATGTTAGGCATAGCAAAAATGGCAAAACAAAGATAAAAGGAAAAAAGGTAAAATCTTTAAAATACAAAGTCTCATATAAATATATATATATATATATATATATATATATATATATATATATATATATATATATATATATATTGTTTGTATATAAACCGAACCTTTTTAAAAAGTCTAATACCTTCTCAGTGTGAACATCATCGTGCGACGCATTCCAGGTCAAAAAGGTTGCTTTCATTATTCGCCTCTTAGGACATGCAGGAGGGCACATCAGGCCTGTTCTACATCCCCAGGCCCCCCAGGGGATCGCCAGTAGTCGGAATGCCTTTAAGTCTTTTATCTTGTGCCCTTCTATCCGATGTCAGTTTGTACTAGCATACACATTTATACAAACGCACATCGGACCAAAAAAAATAAAAAATTATTTGTGCGCACCCCCCCTCTCTTTTTTTAAATAAAATTTTTTGTTGTAACTTGAGTTTCGCTCGAAAGGATATACAGTCCTAATGAGACGCCTCTGACTGAACTCGTTATTTATCCTCCCTGTTTGATAATCTTTTTTTTTTTTGTTCCTTTTTTATTTTTATTCAAACTTAGACAGAAACATAGTTATTTTGCATTGCGTCTGAGGGTCTTATTTACAGCACATAGCAATGATTATTTTTGATCCACTGAGTCACCCCTTTCACTGTTCGATAAAAATTCTGTTTGAGGAGCAAGACGAAAATGCTTAATTGATTTTAGTTTCAATTTTCCTCTAGACTAGCTTTACATCTTAGTGGGTCAGATAAGACTGTTGTCAATTTCCTTTGAATGATGTTTACCGACCTGTCTGTCGGATCAACTCGTCAAGATGCTTTATTGATCTGTAGCATCGGGGGATGAGAAATTGACATCTTCCTCAGGTTATCCCGGTAGAATGATCAATATTATCTACCAGAGACAGCGGGAGGGAAGAAAGGACACAATGTTCAGAACTCCCTTGATAACAAGAACCGTGCACCTGCTAAGTTTACAGGGCCGATGCAGCCGGTTTCTCTTTAGACTTGGGTACATCCCTCAATTCACTTTGGATCTTTATATACTGCCTGCTACTTTTTAATGCTTTAATGAGTAATCGATAAAGAAACGTTTGATGTATTCATGTTGCATTATGTAACAGTATTTTGCAAAGTAAACACTAATAGGTTACTATAAAAATCGATACACACTTTTGAGTAAACAATTTGAACAAAATGCAATTATTAGAATTTTGAATTATGAAGTTAAAATTGAAATTTTAAAAAATCCGTTGATCTAGATTGTTATTACCAACATAACTTAAGCATGATGCAAATATGCACGTATGTTATTAATTTAGCACAGAACAAGTTGTATATGAGGCAGTGACAAATTGGAAATCATCGTTGTATCTGAGTAGTGTTTCTCATTCTTCTTTTTTAATATAATGTACTTTCCAAACCGGAGCAGCAAGCCATGCTTGATTAGCTTTTATCTGCTCATTATTGATCTCGAAAGTTTTCGACAAGCGCATATATGGAAGTTACAATGATTTCAAGTACGACGGGATGATTCACGGATTCTGTCAAACTTTCAGTATTGTCCCAACTCGTACGCGTCTTTCACGATTTTCTTATCAGTTTCTGGAGATACAACCCTTTACCTGCAAACTTCTCATCAGCACGGCGATACAGATATATCTTATCTTCCGATAAAAAAATGTTGCAAGTTAGGCGAAACTGTACTTGTTGGATATAAGTAAGTCGAAACTGTAAAGGGTACGTAACCGCGGACGAACTTCCCGTCAGCATCAGCAGCCGCTGGAAGCAGGAAGGACCAAAGCGTGGCAACAGAAAACATTTGCCTTTAAAAGCTCCATTAAACAAAAATACAATGTGTATGATCATTATGTATTTTTGTGGCAGCAATAATGAGCGAGTTACAATTTATTTTACATTTGAACTGAATAGCAGTTGAATGATGAGCTTTCCTGATGTCAGATTCTGTGATTTCTGTCGCCGTATGTCAGAGCGTCGTTGCAGTATTAAAGATCTTTTCTTTTCTAAAACAAATGCCCCTCCCTCTTTCCATCGGATAGATCCACCCCAACCCACCGCATTTTTGTTTTCTAATACCGTATGTATCCGCTCATAAGTTTTACTAAATTGTAAACAGTTTAGACCCATATCTGATATTGCAAAATCGGAGGGCAGATAAGCGTTTTCAACACTTTATTAAGAATCATGAGTAAAATGAACAGCATAGACCCTGATATGTAAGTACATTATCAGAATGTGAATCTGGTTTTAAAGTTTGTACTTTGTGCGCATTAGCAAATATGGCACATGCTAGTTATACATTAGTTTCATATAGGTTACATAATCACTGCACCCAACCCCTACCTACGTCTTTTAGATGAATAAGAATATCAATTTTACATGATTAGATGATAAGTTTAAATATATCATTAAAACGAGCCTCTCACATGGAGATTGCAACAGTCTATCATAAGAACACGTTTACATGTTACAATAGTTTTGAAGTTGTGGTCACTGCTTACAATACATTTGGTAGTTACCTTTTATGCACTGCCATAAGGCGGAGGGTATTATGTTATGAGGTAATCCATCTGACCATCGTTGGTATAGTGTCCGACTTGTAATCCAAGGGTCGCAGGTTCAATACTCACCCAGGTAGGTCGACTGCTTTGGTGTGTCCTTGAGGAAGGCACTTAGCTCCCATTTCTTTGGCATGATATAGCCAATAATGTGTTAAAAGTCAGTAAAAGAAACAAACCAACCATCTGTCACTTACCAATTTGGTTTCCACACAATAACTTTACTTGTCCACCAAATACAGTTACCAAATTTTGTGGATGGCATGCACTTGGGCTAAGGAAGAACCATATTGATTTTGGGCTCAAAAGCTCAAAGGTCAAGGTCACTGACTTAAGCAAGGAAAACATCTACATTTACCAAAGTTTGTGCATAGCTTGCACTTGGGGTTAGGAAGAACCCTTTTGATTGCGGGGTCAAAAGGTAAGGGTCACTTGACTGAAAGAAGAAAATTGTTTCCACACAATAACTTGAGTCCTCCACCATCTACAGTTACTAGACTTTGTGAATGGCTTGCCCTTGCAGTAAGGAATAAGTCTATTAATGTTTGGCTCAAAAGGTCAAAGGTCAGGGGCACTGACTGAAAGAAGAAAAATGGTTTTTACACAATGATTTGTGTTCTCTATCATCTGTGGTTACCAAAATTTGTGGATGGTTTGCACTTGATATAAGGAAGGACCTTTTTGATTTTGGAGTCAAAAGGTTAGAGGTCATGGCCAATGTCACTGAAAGAATGGAAAAATGGTTTGCATGCAATAACATTAGTTCTACATGACATACCTCAACCAAACTTTGTGGATGGCTTGCACTTAGGGTAAGAAAGATGGCTATTTTTTATGTCAAAAGGTCAGGGTCACTGATGAAGAAGAAAATGGTTTCTTCACAATAACATTAATTCTACATCACAGACATAGACCAAACTTTGTGGATGGGTTGGACGTAGAGTAAGGAAGAAGCCTATCTATTTTGGGGTTGAAACGTAATGGTCAAAGCCACTAAAGGAAGAAAAATGGTTTGTGTGCAAAAATTTAAATTATCTACATAGATGACTATTAAACTTGTGACAGGTATATAATCTACCATTCACAGTACTCTTGTGTAATTTTTCACAAAATTATTGTAAACTATATTGAATTTTTACATTTTTCCTGTAAATAATGATTGTCATTTCCCAAAGATTATGTCCAAATTGTGTTCGATTTTTAAACTCAATTTTTCAGTAAGAAATTGGGCAAAATATACATCTTCACTATGGATGACTTAATGGCATTGGATACTTTGTAGTATTTTACATATACTTTTAGTCATGCAAAGTAATTTTCAGTGTTTATACTTGCAGTCATTGGAAATTTTCTTTATATCCAGATATTCTCTGCTTTTTCAAAGTCACAAGTTTATCACCCCAGGTGGCTGCAATTACATATAGGGAATAAAGGATTGTAGTTTTTGTAAAGGTTACAGCAATTTCTCAGATGTTTTGCAATCTTATTTCACAGTAATCAATAGTATAATTAGTTGAACAGTCCCTAATGAGTCATAATAACTCCATCCTTGAGCCTTTCTGTGTGATTCTTTGTTCTTTTAATTCATGGAGCCTCTTGGCTTGTAGAGGCATAATTGAGATCTGATTTTAAAGTGGATGATGATCTTGAAACATAATTGTACATTGAACTAACTGTTGATTTAGAAACTGAAATCAGAGGCACAAAGTCATCAGGAATTTTACTGTAGGTAATTTGTAGCATTTAGAAAAAAATGTTATTTCTACTTCGGTATATGAGGTCATCGGGTTCAACATGAAATTTACATTGACAGTCCTGTATGGTTTGAGTTCAGCATAAGCATGATATCTTTGCATGCAATTAATTGATACAATTTGTCTTTCATAATGGTACTTGAAGGTTACTCAGAAATTTGATGCACCAGTCTTAATACAGTAAATATTTGAATCATTACCAGATTATTCAACTGTGTGTAACTTTATTATATCCTCTTCTATAGAGGAGGCAGCAGATATTAGAAATCCTCGCATCCCTCCATCTGTCTGTCCATCCTTACATCCAGCACACAACCTTGTTAGTGCATTTAGTCCTGCTGTTTTTTTAGGGAAGGTCATGAAACTTGGTAGATATTATGGTCATTACCCAAGATGTGCATATCTGCAAATCACTTTGCTCCTGCAAATTTTTAAAGAATTATTACCCCTTTTGACTTGCAACTGCATGCAGTATATGACAAAATCTTGTGAATGCAACTAGGTCTCACATTTTTCAATTGATCAACATGAAACTTTGTAATGTTGTGATCATCATTTTTGAAGATGTGCATATCGAAAAATTACTGGCCTTCCACAATTTTTGATAGAGTTTTTGGACTTTTTTGTTTTGGAGATGAATGCAGAATATGACAGAAACTTGTGAATGCTACTAATCCTGCAGTGTTTTATGGATCACTCTGAAACTTTGTACATGTTATGGTCATCGTCTGAAGATCCACTTTGACAATTCACTTTGCTTCTGCTATTTTTGTTAGTTATTGCTCTTTTTTGATTTCGAGCTGGATGTGGTGTATGTGCATGTGGGGTTTGTATTTTGGTTGTCAGTCATTGTAGTGGAACTTGCAGTTTAAGAGGCAGTGTCTTTTTTTTACAGCAGTGTAAAGCTTGAACTGTTATCATTATTTTTATATACATAATCCTTTGTTAATAACTTTGATGTTTAGTGGATTATACAAATATATGTATGGTTAAATTAAACATTCATGCAACAAAAGAGAATAATTTTGTGACTGCATTTAAGAGGCAAATGGTGGATTTACCATTGATAATCTGCAAAAGATGGTTAGCATTAACCAATTGAAACAGGATTATAGGATTATCTATTGTTTTGTGGTCCAGCAGCTGTCTGAAATGATTGCTTTGATGTTTTTGAGGTGTCATGTGGAATCATAAGCATGTATATAATCAAGAGCACCACTTGGCAAAATTTAAGATAAATAGTGGTTACTTCTGACACCATAGGTAGAGTCCCTATGGAAATGTACTTTATTTTTTTGAAAGTCCTAAATAAATAGCATTAAGTTCAAATCTCCCCAAGAGTTAATTAACTAATCAGATTCTGTGCCTATCACAGAGAACACCTGTTGCAAAATTCTTGTATTTAAAACTTAAATATAGTGAATAGATGTATTACTATGTAAGCAGTAACAATTATAATTAGAGACATTGTTGAAAAGAAAGTTTTTTTTTAAAAAAAAGTCTTACTCACAATGACAAGAGCTTTATTTTTGTTTCTTTAAAAATTACCTGAAAATTGAAACACACTCATTGAAGTATTTGTTTGAAAATCATTGGTAATTATCAAAGCTTTTTCAAATAGTTTCAGGTAATTTTCTTTGTAACACAGGTATTTTCATCAAGCTGTTCAATAGAAAAAGTTGCAGAATATGTAGTTCTTTGGTATTCAAGTATACTTATTGCAATAGTGTAAAGTTGGCATGAGTCGATGCATTTATTTTCAATTTGGCATTTAAATTGATGTGAGATAGCATCAGTGAATAATGGACATAGGTTATGCAACCTGCCTCAGGTTGTTTTGATCACTATGACCAGGTAAAGCTCACCTGGAGATAAAAATCTTACTCCCATAAATGGCCTTGCTTCCCCAAAAGCTCTTGTCCCTGCAACTGAACGAGTCACTTTATATATCGATGCAAAGGATGAGTTTCTTTTATGAAAGAGTGACTTAATATGGAGGTTACAGACTGTTTCTCTGTGCTGTATGATCCACAGCATTGAACAAAGAGACAAGTAATCAGAATTAAAAGAAATTGCAAAATAGTTATTATTCGTACCATATATGTAATTTGCAAGACAAAGTGACTCAAAACTATTTTTGAAGTACAATTTAGCTTGAGTAGCATTATGTTTTCCCCAAAAGGTCTTACACATTATATTGCTATATAAAGACCAAAATTTTTACCACCGCAGAAGATTTAAAAGCTGTCAGTTTATCTGTATTCCTTCCTTGATATGCTTCTGGCAAGGATAGGGTTAATGGTGCTTTCTATGTATGGACCAATATTCTTGACTTATCAATGGCCCACAAGGCATTCAGACCTCTCCCTGATGCATGGCCTTTCACTGATAATTGCTGATGACAACAACCTCACTATTGATGTATTACAATATGGACCAGTCCTTATCATTGCCTGGGGGATTGTTGACAAGTTCTGTACTTGGTTGTGGATCCATATAGGTATTGGTGAAGTTAAATACCTGTTCTGAGAACATCCTTGATCTCTGATTAAACACCACAAGTTACAGCACTGGAAATCATTACATTTTAGTGTCAACTTGTTTCAGTTTCATGAATATAGCCAATTATGCATGTTAGTGACATAAAGCTGCGACTGATGCTTAGTGCATTATTAGGTAAAACAAAATGTGCATGGTTCCGGTAACCTGACATTATTTTAATGGCCCCAACCCTATAACTTTTTATCATGTTCACACAACAACAACAAACTTGGTACCAACCGTGCCTGGTTAAGAACCGGTAACCTTTGATTGGAAACTGACATGAACTTAACACAAGCTGGATTTAAAAAAAACTAATAAAAAAAATTGGTTCTGACCTCTCAACTCTGTTTTTTTTCCTTCTCACCATTACCAGAACCACACATTTATATTTTGTCCTTGTATCAGTTTTAGCCAACAGTATTTTCACAAATATAGCTTCCTCAACTAAATCCCTTCAAATTTTGTGTACAAGAGCATGCGCAGCTATGTTATGCGATGGCAGATGGGGGTCTGTGCTGTTTCCATTTGAATTTGCAATACATTTTGATAAATTCTGTAATTTCAGTGTACTTGAGACAAAAAATTTGCATTGTACAAATTGGTGATATGCATCTTATTAATTCTGTTGAAGTTAATTGGAGTAAAATATCATCTCATAGAATTTATAAAAACTTTATGCAGATGACAACTTTCAGAACCGCTATTTCTCATTGGTCTTCATTAAATAGACGATAAGCATTACACTGGATTTAAGTTTTCTACAGTTTTGATGATTGATATTTTTCTATTCTAAAGATATTTAGAACAAATTGCAATCCTTTTATCTCATTTGGTTTTAAAGATAAATCATTATAGACTACTGATCAAGTATAAAACAACTTGTTCAATCCATTAATCTGCATCTATTTATCTATGTCTGTCTATCTATCTATCTATCGATCTATCGATCTATCTATCTATCTATCTATCTATCTATCTATATATCTATCTATCTATCTATCTATCTATCTATTTATTTATATATTTATTTGGGGTGAAATGATTCACCGATACATTGATAACTTTACTGTTTCAGTACAGACATTGAGACTTAAGAGGTGGAGAATCGATTCAAAACGATACTTAAGTTATAAAAGTTAATTTTAATCTTCAACAGCAATGAATAATGATTAGTCGTTAACCTCGTTAATCTTTACATGATATATATTTTAGTGTGTGTAGCACGATATGTATTGACACATGGTATGTGCATATCGTTTAACCCCTACCATCTATCTATTTATCGAGAGAATTGATTCTTGTTGATGTTTAGATGCAACTGTGAAAAGTGGTTTATGCCTTGGTATGACATGCATACTGAGAACTTCTTGCTTCATTCTAAAGTTTTAAGTGAAGGACACAAAGAGACAAATTCCTTTGCTAATTAAGCCATAAGTAAGCTGAAACAAAAGTTTTACACAATACCTTAAGGAAATTTGCCAAGTCATTATTTTTTACTCTCCGTTGGGGTCAGTACCTTCAATGTAGTAACTAAAACATATATTAGTAATGTCAAAATGCGCTTCAGCAAGTTTTTGAAAAGTGGCCCATCTTATTTTACATGATAAGCTGATGTTTCTTAGCCACAGAAAATGTGCACTGATAAACAAAGATTGTTCATTAGTAACCTGCGAGTAAGAAGATACGGTGGCATTCTTTTCCTTTTGTTTTGCTTTGCCAACTTCTTATGGTAATGCTTTCACCGTTATTCAACCCAGCTTTCACTTTCCTCCTTCCTATTCTATTTGTCCAAGTTCTCTGTTGTGTACTGAAGTGGAGAATAATATGGGTTAAGGGTGGCTCAGTTGTGAATGGATGTAGGTATTTAGGAAAACAATAGCAAAATCCCTTTCTTTGTGGGAACTGAATGTGTGAAACTGACTTTGTCAGACATATATTGGCCAGGGCCACAGACTTGGGAAAGATATTGTCACGGTCGGGTGCTGCAAGGCATGAGATACCAAAGTTGTCTGCTGAGATGGTGTTATATGATGAAAACCAGATAATTTCACCCTTTGTTCTGATGTAACGGGACCTGTCAAGATTATGATCCACCTAATATTTTTCATATTTCAAAAGCACAGCTTCAACCGTCGGCTAGCACAATGAAAAGTGGGAAACTGATAACAAGATATGGTTGGCTCTCTGAGACTTTCTTTTTTCCCTTGACTTTTTTTTATCTTTTGAGGTGTATTCAGTGCAGCAATAGAAAGTACCATAGAAACATAACACAACCCTGTCTTGGTAGGAACAATATTTATCCAATTCCTATTGACTGGCTAAAATAAATTATCATGTTAAAATCTAGCTGATTTCTGTACTGCCTATGGTTAAGAGTCATAATGTCTGCATAATGGAAACTGGAGATGATAGAAGTGATTCTATACATGTAATAGATACCAAATTATTTGATGTAAAATTCATTCAGACCAATATATTCACTGAATTATTAATTGACATACAGCCAGATTTATCTGAAAAGCATCCACTGGTATTCAGTTACAAATCCTCAAAGTTCAGTATGTATCATTCTTTTAACTATAGTTATGGGGAGTTGCAGTCAGTTGGTTGACTGTCTGACTCATAATCAAAGGATTGTGGGTTTTTGGTACAGGCTTGCCTAGTTGGCTGCCTCTGTGTATCCTTGGGAAAGGCACTTGGCTTCCATTTCCTCTGTTATGATATAGCATATATTGTGTTAAAAGTGCCGTTAAAACCCTACCAACCAACCAACTACAATTACAGGAAAAGCAATGGTTAGGAAAAGATAACTCTTAATATTACAATTTTAGTTGTCACATTACAGAAAATAATATATTATTGATGTAGGAGTGGAACTTGTCATTACAAGAAGTTCTGCTATGGTTGTTTTCATACCTCTGCATCTTGTTGAACCAGACAAGATGCTTAAATACCTTTTTTGTTTGTTTTTGTTGGTTTTAATGGTATTTTTAAACACATAAATGGCTATATCATGCCAAGGAAATAGGAGCAAAGTGCCTTTCACAAGGACACACTGAGGCAGCCGATCCAGGCTGGCCTGGTTGGGTATCGAACCCATGACCCATGGATTACAAGTCTGACACATTACCAGCTAAGCTACTGTGGCTCCCAACTATGAATCACACTTAATATTTACAACTAAATTTTATATAGCTTTAAACCACAAGCTGTATAGACACAATATTTGTCTTCAAGTAAAGCTTCTGTTGAAAATTAAGTTTTGCATAATTGTTTGTAAACTCTGCATATCCAGTTTTTATGAATCTTGGAAGTAGACTGAGATGTCCAGTGTTGTTGTTTAGGTTATTTTGAGTGTTAAACTTGTTTTTTATATGTTGTGGCAGATTATATATATTTTTAGTAGTCGTGTGATTCTGGGCATCTTTTCAGACTGGTATTAGTGTTATGCCACTGGGTATAAAGTTTCATCTGTTGCAAATTTAACAATTGGCACCAAAATAGTTTTTCTGTCTCATAAGATGTCGAGGTGTCGTTTCACTTGACTCTCTTGCTCACGGTATGGCAGGCTGGGAATTAGTGGGATGTGATAAAATACATTTATATTTTCTCTGTGACAGTTGTTTCCTTAGCAAGCATAAATGATGTGTCAAATGCCCTGAATAAATTAGTGATGAAGATTCAGGTGTCCTCGCATTAAGGGATGATGCTACATGGAGAAGGCTCATGTTAAAGGATATTCCCATGACTTACATTATGCATGCAAATTGTATTGTTTTCAGTGTCCTGATGTAGACATGGCATAATTATATATGTATGGCTGCTATTTAATGAATAATGTATACAATCCTAGTAATTGAAGAGTTGAGACAGGATTATTTTTTTTAAGAACTTTAATGATAAATGGTTAGATATGTTGATATATGTGTATATATGGCAGTAATTATGAGGTCATAATGTGCGTATACATTACGACTTATATTCAGATAAATCCAACAACTTGCAAAAAATTTTTTTATCAATACAAACATCTTTTATCTGGACTTTGAATGCTTGAAAGGTGTTAAATTTGATCTGATAAAATAATTGACCAGAAAAATTATTGTAATATCAACTGAGTAAAAAGTTTCGACCATTGATATCAGGATAGTCAGTGTTTTATTGTAGTTCCTTCATTACTAAGTAATAAATGTTCTTAATTTTAAATACATGTTGGCAAATAAAGTGTTTCATAAGACATATGCAAGGAGTGATCATTGTATAAATTTGTCTAGCAGGAAAAAAAATCTCTAACAGCCAATTTTTGCACAAAATGATGCTGGTAATCAAACCCAGGGTCTAAGAGATTGCTGTCTACAGTAGTATGCTTGTCTGTATTTATGCATGTTTAGGTGCTGTTACAGTAACTTGCATGTCAAAAAAACCCATTGATTACTGTTCGAGTTACTTTAGTTAAAATGTTTTTATTCTAATTAGCTCCCATTATTTCAATAAAAACTTTATAAAAAAGTTTTTCAAACAGCTCTCCTCTTTATCCCTGCTTAATCAGACATTTGCAAGGAATATTGACATTTTGCTTCATTTAATCATGAAATTGACACTATTGCAGAATAAACCAGGTATATTTCTGGTAGAAGTTCTCAATGTATATAGGGCTTGAGTTTCGCTTGGTTTGTTGGCTCTGCCAGGAGGACTACGGACGGTGGTGGGTTTTAAAATCTACTAGTCCCCATTGTTTGGTCTGCCAGGAGGACTTAGGAGGTGGGTTTTAAAATTTACTAGTCCCTATTGTTTGGTGTGCCAGGAGGATTATGGTGGTGGATTTAAAAATCTATTAGTCCCCATTGTTCGGTCTGCCAGGAGGACTACGGTGGTGGGTTTTAAAATCTACTAGTCCCCCAAAAGATGACATATTTGCCACCATAATTGACCAGGGCAGAGATAACCATGTCTTACTAATTATCACAGCACATCATATACAATTAGTGTATTTTATATTGACACTTTAGCCCATGTGAATTAATGTTATTTTTTAAAAGCATACTGAAAATTTCATGAAGAATGGTTGAAAAAAGTGTAAGGTTTGCTGATTTTAATTTATATATGTTATATAGTGGCAGTCAGATAGGTGGGGAAGATTAGGCCTGAATGTTCAACAAGCTGCAAGTGCAATGCTCACACCTTTGTTAATGATAGTATTGGTTGGCAGTCCATAGATATCCGTACATGTTAGGGTTTTAATAACATGGTGATACATTAATTCAGCAACAATGTAACTAATTCTAATCAGAAAATGGTTTTAATCAGTGCTTTTTTCATGTAAGCACTTGCATCATGGAAACTTGGGAAATGCCATTCAATTCAGTTTCAATTAAAGAAGGTGTGTAGGGGAATGATTATTAGTACTAATATTTACAGGTGTCAGGAGGACTACCATAATCATGAAATTACTAACCCATTGGTAAATTTACTAGCCTCAGGCTAGTGAACTTTTGAGCCCTGGTATATGACAAATTTGAAATGAAGTAAATTTAGCGAAGTGGTGAAATTAGACCATGTTATATGGGCTAAATATTTGAAGGTGCAATATTCCATTTCAGAGAGTGTCTTTGGCTGCAAAATGATAATATTCAAGATTGTAATTTCTTCTTTTTATGCTGAACAGTATCTGACATATTATCTGACTAAAGTCTGTTAATAATATTGTTCAGCAACAAGACAAATTCACTGTGGTACAGGTACTCCCCCCCCCCATTTAATCCCATAATGTAGAGATGCTGCCAAGGCGCGCGAGTGCGCAAATCACGCAAAATTTATATGAATTCGCACACTTGGAAAGCAGGGATGCACGAGAACTCCTGCAAATTAGTTTAAAGTTGTGCATATAAAAATTTACTCTGCGCAGTATACAATTTTTATTTAACTGTTAACCCTTAAAGTGCTTGTCGCAGCATAAGTCACACCGCCTGTAGAGGTCTCATAGCACTTGTCTCATCATTTATCTTTTTTCCAGCAGGCAACTGTTTACACATCTGAGTATTTCAGCTTGACATGAACGGTTGTTAAACTAAATTTGATTGGCACATTGAGCCCTGGAGCAAGCATTGTCAAGGTTGAACCTTGCATTCATGAAGGAAGTTTTACAAACGTATGTTTAAATTAAGGGCTCCTATAGAACCCAAAATGGCTGACTCCCAACATGGTTCATCTTCAGATGACGATTTTGTTCGGCAAATACTGGCTGATGATAGCGATGATGATAATGATTTTTAAAGTTTTGAAGTATAGTGGAGCAGGAAGATAGAAAGAGATGGATGTGTTAGGTAAATATTGAACTATGGCTGTTTCTTCCTCCCCCTCATTTTTGTTTTACTCCCCCCTAATTTTGGTGACAAGGGGGGAGCTCCCCCCTTTAGGTAAAATCCTGGCAGCATCTCTGATAATACAGTGCATGTGTACAGTTTGTTTACATGCTTGAATCATAGTGTTATAGGTCTATTAATAATTCACCATGTCAATCAACCTTACTTAGCATCTCCTCATTTCTTTACATATGACCAGTACAAGAGCTCCCATCTAAATAAACCATAGCACCTTATTGCTTGACCTATGACCAATACAAGGGCCACCAGCTGTTACCTGGTGCGACTGCACAGGGTTACATTATACAGGTTAGCTTGTGGGAGCACAAACTGGTAAGATCCCACAAAATGGACTGAAATGTAGAGAACATGTATTAACTGTGAGCTTTGATATTTATAAAAGTATTGATTGGATTTAGCTCAAAATTTGAACTTGGCTTAATTTTATTGGAAGCAGTTTTACATTTTTTTTGCAGTTAGTTGGGATTTTCCTGTGCAAATAATGGTTGGTGTAGCTTAGGGCAAATAGTGGAGCTGTTAATTGCCTTTACTGCTGCATAATTGAGGCTTGCTCCACTTGCAGGCTGAGGGATGTAGAATAGGTCTGATGCACCCTCCCATATGTCATAAGAGGCAACAAATGGAGACATGAGCTGCAGTGGCCCAGTGGTTAGCATGCCAAACCTATTGACCACAAAGTTGTGGGTTCGATTCCCACCATCAGATCAGCCCAGGTCACCTACCATGGTGTTTCTTTGGGCACGGCACTTTATTCCAATTACCTCAACACTAAATAACCTACTTTTGTTGCTGTGCCATAAAACACCTAACCAAACCAAACCAGTCATTGAGACCTGTCCCTGTATATAGTATGTGCAAATTTGTAAGGGATGCTATGTACAGAACAAAGGTCTATCTATCATAATAGATGGCAGACAGTTAAACTAAGCTATTGGTAGCTGATTCATCCACAGGTTGTTAAGATGTGGAAAATGACAGTAGTGATTGTCTCAGCAATGATTCATATCCTGGTGATGGCAGGCCAGGTATGGGGAACTTGGTGATTGGGAGGGGTTGATTGGCCATACAGGGACCAGGCTGACCTGGAACATGGCTGCAGGGACATTGTTAGAAGGTGGGAAGTTAAAGTCCTATAAACTTTTCTGACTACTTTGACAAGGCCAGTCCATTAAGAAGAATGCTGGGTCTTGATTATTTCACAGGTAGTTGAACAAATTGTATGAGAACTTTATACATCATCTTTTCAAAGTTCCATTTCAATAAATATTCATCAAGTTATGTACCTAAATAGTGTCAAGTTGAATGTCCTACAAAAGAAAAAAAATGTCATAAATTTAAAATTGCATTAATACTAAACAATATAATTCAAAACTTTTCTTGTCATTCTGTTTGGAAATACTTTATTTATGGTCAGGTTTAACTAATGACACTTTTTAAAACAATAACTGTATAAAATCAATAAAATGGATCATTGGTTGGATATAAGTTCTTCAAAGGAAAAGTAAGTCAACTACTGGTACCATGATTATGTCATGGAAAGAAAGGCTAAATCTGGGGAATAATGTCCTTCTTGTACCCCAGAATATAACAGTAATTTATGTAAAATTTGAGATGGACCTAACTTTACTGTTTAACTCATTAACCCTGGGAGATTCTTTTCAATTTTCACCTGAAATGGGGGTAGGAAATGATTTTTGTGGTTACTTCTGAATGCAGCCAAACATGTCTGCTTAAGAAAGTTTTTCATTTAGCTGGATGCTTAGGTGTGTCAGAATGTTGTTTTTGATTGGCTATTACGCTTGCGCATGTGCAGAAGGGTAAAAGTTGGACTTTTTTTTTTTTTTGGAATTGGACCCCTGATTTTTGTGTCCTGGCCCCTTTTTACTCCAAATCTCAAACTTATCCTACTTTTTGCAAAGGTTCATCTGTCTGTGTGCAGTTCGGACTGGTCTGCTTTAGATCTAAGGCCAAAAAGTCTAAAGTCCAGACACAAACTCTGGTTCAAAAACTGGCAATTTTCGACCTAAAAGAAAATTGGGTCTCAAAATTTTTTTTTTTTTCTCGATATATTTATTAATGCGAGTAGAAAGTTGACATTATTTGGTTCCATTGTAGAGCTACATCTGTCTACTTTCCTGCAATACCATCCACTTCAGTGTATCTTAAATGATGTTGACGTTACAGAGCTTGGAAGTAGGGTACAACCTCGTGATGCATAAACGTGGCACTAGGGGTTAATGAGTTAACATCCTTAGCTTTGTGAAGGAAATCTTAAAAAATTTAGTTTTTCATCATCATCATGACCACCACCACTACTATCAACATTATCATAACTATCTCCATTTTCATTGCCATCATTATTATCATCATCATGATCATCATCATCATCAGTTTGCTGTATGAGCTACCTACATCTTGTTCTGCTGCCTTGCTTCATTTAGCAGATTTCCATCATTCATCAGGCCTATAGTATTTGATGGCAGACCTTTTTCAGAGTGACGGCAATGAAGATTACTCATAATGCAGTGGGGGGGAGGGGGGCACTAGGTTATGATGAACTTGCAAGACAGAAGTGTTTCTGTGGCAATACATCACCTGCCAGAGATTGATTGACAGCCCTCCTTATGACTGATCATTGCCACAATTGTCTTGGTTGCAGAGACCTGCAAGATAAGATGGCTGCCATACTGATCTGTGCATACCTGGACTTGACGCCAAAATTGTGCTGTTCAATAATCTTCTACTTCCTATGTAGACCCAGCATACCAAACACAAGACATCATACCAAAGGGTGACCTTACACCCAAGATCAAATACATAGTGGATGTACTTCATAGTTTAAAAAGAAGTCCATTTAAATATTTGATTGTCTCCTGGATTATTCATAAAAAACAATACTATGAATTCAATATTGTTTGTAGGAGACACATTTTCATGGATTTCTTGTTGGCTGTTAAAGTAAAATTTTGAATTTAAAGACCCAAAAATAAAAATCCATCTGTGGAAACAATAGATCCCTTCCCCAATCCATGAATTAAAGTACCAACAAAAAGGCATTTTTTCACAAAAATGATGAAAACTTATGCCTGTGGAAAAAAATTAATTCACAGTTTTTCACAAAACCATGAAAACTTGTGCCATTGAAAATAAGTAATTTCACAGCATAAATTAATTGAAAAGATTGAAATGTTCTAATTCTGTACTTGAGATATAAACAAAACTATATGTTTATGATA
Organism: Margaritifera margaritifera; assembly: GCA_029931535.1. Classification (NCBI taxonomy): domain Eukaryota; kingdom Metazoa; phylum Mollusca; class Bivalvia; order Unionida; family Margaritiferidae; genus Margaritifera; species Margaritifera margaritifera. The sequence continues at coordinate 637,580 of JAQPZY010001656.1, read as the reverse complement.
AAGTTATATATATATATATATATATATATATATATATATATATATATATATATATATATATATATATATATATATATATATACACATACGGTAATTGCACTTTCAGATGACTTGGATGACAAGGTATGACAGTGTCACCTCAGCTTGATGTATCATGTCTTTTCAGCTGACATCAGCTACATGACTGGTACCTTGATTGGTTTTAGCCAGGCTCCATAATGTGACTAGATTTAAAGCTAAAAATATATATGGATTCTAGTTTATTAATTGGTTCAGTCAGAGTAAGGCAGTAGTAATTTGTTTCTGGTGATTGCTAATTCACCTGGATCTGCTTTCCTAAGTTAGACAACAAAAATTGACTGGTTGACCATTTTAAAATTGGGTAATGATAAATCTTGATCTTACATATTATGTAATTACATAGACAGTTTGGACAGTTAAGGGTGTCATCATTTCATTTTCTGAAAGATGGGGGGACCTAAGGATTTTTAAAAAAAAAAATGTCTGGCCCCCAAATAAGTTGAAAAAAATATTCTTGCTCAGGTTTTTAGCAAAAAAGGAACTAATTATATCCATTTTATTAGTGAAAAAATAATCAACTTGAAGTAAGAAAATCCAAGGACCCCTGCCCTGTGCCCATCCCCCCCCCCCCGTCCTAAAATTAAATGGTCAGTTACTAGATACTAAGTTTATGCTTTTTTTCTTTTTATATAAAAAGATCACATATTTTCAGCACTAGAAACATTGCTCCTGTGATGGCAATCCAATCTTTCTTCGTTTTCTATGTTGGCACAAGAATTAATACTGTATACAATTTAGTTTTTTTTTGACTTTTAGACATACAAGTACAGATGAACTACAGACCCTGAAAAGGGTAATTTGACCAAATCTGCATCTTGTTTGTATTTCATTTGCACTTCATTTGCATTCATTCTGGGTTTCATTTGCATTCTGTTTGGATTAAATTCATGTTTGCATTTCAGCTATCAGATCCCTGTTGTTCATTTACAGTCTCAGAAATGCATTCTGATGTTGCATTTATTACTTCCATCCATTGTTCCTTTTGTTTTCATTCATTTGGAATGCATTTACCAAAGTCAGGATTTCTGTTTAGTATTAAATGGAGAGAACTATTGCTTTTTGTATATTGTCTTTTTAAATGCGTGCTTTAATAAAATAGAAACTGCATAAAATTCAAAAGACATAGTTGTAGAGTATTTGTCATAAATCTTTTTTCTTATTTTGTTTCGTTCAAACAAATATTGTATAGAGACAACTACCAATAATGATGTCATCTCATTTGCGGCAGTTGTTAGAACAATTTCACAGCTTGGTTGTAGTGAAAATTTTTTGATGTCAAGAATCAGATCCCAGAATATCATGCAAAAGGGCTTTTGATCATGGAAATTTAGCAGCATATGAAATGGGGATTTACAAATCACTTGCCCGACTCCTGGAACAAGCTTAAATTTGGCTTGGGCAAGCTCAAGTTTGAGTTAGAGAGAGAGACTATATTTAACATATTTATCGTCAGTGGTCTGAGTAAAATACATTCGTAATACTTTATGTTCTGCAAGTTTTATACCCTGCCATCTCACCACAGTACGTATATCAGCACCTTTATTTAGTGTTTACATGTACCGGATTTTTCTTTTACATAACTGACTACAGTTTCTTTCATCCATGATCTATAGTATGTCATTTCCATCATGTAGTCAGTGTCAAGGTCAGTGTCTCATTTTCTTGTGCAGACGTGATAATGTGAATATTTACTATTTTAAGCAAGTTTTGACAAATAAGGAATAAATATTTATATTTAACTTATCAGTTACATTTTAATTGTAATACTTGTATGTGTCCGGAATTTGCCTACTTTTATATCCTAAGTTAGCTTCGCGCAGTTTGTCAGTTTGCTGACTCTAAACAATCGGCTTGTCAAAGATTGTTTTGATGCATGTCACCAATTTTAAGATGAGTGGGTGTTAATTGTTAATAATATAACTCATGAGATTTCTTTGACAGGTGTGTTTGGAAATAAAATTCACTCGCCTCTAACGATTAACCAGCAGGAGGATTTTGTTCAAAGTGTGATCGATGTTAGGAAAATGAAAAACCCACAAGTGATGTTTATGATATGTTGTTTACCTGATAAATATAGGAGACCGATACATACAATTAAATGGATAAAAATAGTTGTTCTCAAATCATTCTCAAAAGTCAGCTTGTCATATATTTGTATGCATTTCGCCGATTTCAAGATGACTAGATGATAACTGTTAATGTGATAAGCGGAGGCAGATGTTGAGTGGACACAACAAACCCCAGTAAAAAGCAGGGGGTGAAATCATTAATATTTATGGAATATTTTAGTGATGGACTCATTTTTACCTTGTTTTTTTTTTTTACTGGATGGATACTTAAATCTGCATGATCCATTGAACTTAAATGGAAAAGTAGATAGAGAAAAATGTTATATATTAAAACATGATTAAAATGAGGTTAACGCATATTTCTTATTGGTTATTTAATTTTTCAGTTAAAGATCTTTTACCTAAACATCACTCACTCTCTCACTTAAAAATCTAGCTATTTCCAAATTCTTTTCTACTTAATCATTTATCTGTCTATATACGTGTACATGTCTGTTTTTGCTCTTCTAACTATATCTGCATTCTAACTCTTTCTCATCTACATATCTATCTACATGCATTATTTACATATATATTTTTTGATAACTTTAATTATTGGCATATGGTTTTAAGGTGCCAGCAAAGATAAAAAGACAACAAAAGTTAAAATAAATATAACGCGATTTTCTTAAAATATCCATATTTTATTTTATCTTATTATTTCACTCATGTTGGGATATTATGTTTGGGCAAGCTCAAATTTCCCAAGGGCAAGTTCAATTTTCCAGTCAGTTTGCCCTGGGCAAGCTGACTTTTATAAAAATTGTAAATCCCTGGAGGAAATATGGGTAAATAGATTTTCTGATTCATTCATGAAATTCATTTGCATTCCATTCTCTGTTTTCTTCAAATGGCATTTATCATTTCATTTGCACTTGTTCCAAATATTATTTGCTTTCATTCTGGAATCTGTTTGCATTTGCATTCAGTTTTCATTTAATTTGTAAATTGGCTGTTGCAAGGTCTGTAGTCTGTTACCGCAAAAGACCAAAAACAAATTTACATTTTTGCCCCCGTTTTTCTTATTCAGTTTACAAATTTGTAGAGATCAAAATCATAATTTTTTTCTTCTTCAACTTTAATGTTCATTTTTAAGAGTCCAGATAGTGAGGTGTAGTTTCATGCCTTCACCCTGTACAATAGTTTTAGGAAACATCCAGTTATTTTTGATAGTGTCGCAGGAAACTTGCCAGTAATGACACTATGACATAAGTGACTGGCATCACTGGACTGGTCAGTCTGTTCCTTGCTCAGTGGTATCAAAATTTTGTCTGCACAGAATCTTAAAAGAGGAACCATTATCAACCCATTGTTACCTTTTAGATGGCTTAGCTATTTTACATAGCAGACTTGAAGTCAGATTTATCTTGAAATTCAATGTAAAACCAAAAGTAATTTTTAAACAAAAACAAAGCTCTCCAAGATCTGTCTTAGGTTTGATACAAGATGTAAACTTTAAAGATATATCTGCCATAATATGTTTGATGTTCCAACTGTCCAGAATTTTATCATCTTAATTTGGGCCCTGCATGAAGATGTGGGAGCTCCTTGGGGACTGACCATTTAATGGGGGGGGGGGGGGGGCGGTTGGGCAGGCTGGGATTTTTTTTTCAACCAAGATATTTTGTTTCTCTTTTAATCACAAGAAAAAAGAAAAATTCAACTAATTTGATTAAATACGGTATTATTTTCTACAAATCGGATCAAGATAATTTTTTTCAAGCTTTTTGGGGAACAGAAATTTTATTTTAAAAAATCCCATGCCCCACTTTAGAAAATTAAATGGTCAGTCTCTTATTAATCACCTTTTTCATTTGTCCATTTGTTCACACTTGTTGTAACCAGTATAGCTATGCAATCTTTACACATGGTTTGGTGCCAGTAGCTACGTGAATTGCTTTTTAATAACAGTAATAAAATACCTGTCGCTTTGCCTACCTCTTGCAAGATGCAAGTACCCTTGTCATTGCTCATACTTCCAACATCCAATCAGATAGAAAGTTCTAGAACACAGAACAGCAAGAACTCAGACCCAGTCTGACTCAAACGTTGTAGGCCCATGTGGATTACACCTCCTCTTTTCCTTGCACGCTATTTGTTAGACACGGGCTATTCACTCTTGGAAAATTGGCTTCATTTTTGAGTCTGAAGACTTTTTTTCTTCTTCAGATTATTATTATTGAGTGATTATCCCCTAGGCACATACTCCTTGTAACTATAGCTTCACATGCCAATCTTTTTTTTGGCAGGCTCCTTTAGTCTTTTAAAGGAGGAAGCTCTGTCTCTAGCAGCAGGGATGTTGCTCTTGATAGTTTTCAAATGTCTTGCTAGATTACAGTAAGAACCCTCTGAGGATTGCTTCTCTAGAAGCAGAGATGCTCTTTGGACATCTCATTCCTACAGTGGCATCACAGGATTTGAGGGACCAACAACAAAGGTCCCTTGCAGCTGGACCTTTTCTGTTGTGGCAGGCCAAGAAGTGTGCTCATCCAGACTGTCACTTGGATCCTTTCCAAATTTTTTTAAAGAGGTTTCACCCTCAGCAGTTTAGAAACATTCCCAATTCAAACAGCCATCATCATCCTCCCCTCACTAGACATGTCGGCCGGAAAGGCCAAAGGATGAAGTCATCGGACCCTTCCCCCTTTCCCAAGGAAACGGGGGGGGAGGGGGACCCTAGTTACTTGCCCCCTCTCCTGTTGTGCATACCTCCTTCCATCCCAATGGGCACCCAGCCCTCTTTTTATGAGGTCTGGATTGGCATCACGAAAGATGTGTGGGTCCTTTCTACCTTAAAAGAAGGATACTGACTTTGGTTCTGGGAACATCCTCCTCTTTCACAGATTCCCATCCTCTTTCACCAGTCAAGGCTGGTTCAATTAGTGGAAGAGAGGAACACCATTCTGCAGAAGGGTGCAGTATAGAAGGTGGAAAAGCACCAGTCTCCAGCTTACTACTGCAGATTTTCCTGATGTCTCAGAAAGGAGGAAAGTTTTAGCTTATGATTGATCTTTCCATCTTAAATACATTCCTTAAGGAAGAGCCATTCAAAATGGAGACTTCCACCTTAGTCAGGAATGCCATAAGGCCCTTCGGCTGGATGGTCTCCATCGATTGAGTTTGATTTTCAGCATTCGACAACATCATTTAAAGGAGTTGTGGCCCCTGACTGCCAACCTTCTGACTTTGGTTTCCACAGCATAATTTATCTGAGCTTTGTTTGATTTCACCAAAATTTGGCATGCAGATTTATATTGATGAGACCATGAATGAGTTTAATTTCAAGAGCTCCACATTATTATTTAGAAGATTTATGGCTCCTAATTGCCTGTCTTTGCTTTCTGCAGCATAACTTTACTATGTCAATGTTATCATGTACCTTGATATTGATGAGACATTGAATGAGTTAGATTGGCAGCATTCCACTTCATCATTTAGAAGAGTTATGACCCCTGACTTTGGTTTTCTAGCTGAAGTTCTTCTGTTAAGGCGCTGAGCAAATTGTAGAGAGTGGGGCACTTTTGTGTTGCATCCATTGCTAATACTCTAGTGGTATTTTAAAAAAGCTACCATATAACTAGTCACAGTATGACTGTCTGAAAAGCATTCATTACTAAGGGTGAAATTATTCACAGATGAACCAATCATTTTGCTTTTTTGATACAGGTATCAATGCCAAAAATAGAGAATCAGTACAAAATAATACTTATTAAAGTTTCTTTAATCTTTAGTCTTGATGAATAATTATTAATCATTTTCTTTTTTATTCTTTAAATTGAGAACTTGTCAGAGTGAACTGTAGTGGCAGTTGTTTTGTGTTGCAGGATGTACAGTGTCAGGGATTTGGTTGTTAGTCATCTTTGCTCCCTCACCCATACCTGTTCTAGATAAGATTTTCCTTGCAAAAGGAAATTGCATTGTTTCTTCAGTTTTTAAGATCATACCATATTGCCTTCCTAAATTGATAAAAGACATGAAAATGATAATAGTTTTTTAAGAAATAGTTTATTTCTTCTCAAAATTATTACTTCATAGAAAGCAACAACTTTTTCTTGGTGCAAGGGGCTCATGTAGTGGTACTGGTTCAGAAACAATGATAGAACTAATGGTCACTAATTCTAGTCACTAAGACGTTTGTCATGTGTTCATGCAGTGCTAAACAAACATCTGTGAAATCAAGCAGCGTGAAATGACTGTTAAGGTTGAAGTAAAATCACAGACGACTTGCAGGTCATCTGTTTGCAAGTATTTTGGTTATCCTGTCAAGTATAAGAATGGCATCAGAAAAGTTGACAAGTCAAAATCTGTTTGCAATCTCTGTTACATGTGTCAGAAAAGTTGACAGTTGACAAGTCAAAGTCTGTCTGCAATCTCTGTTATAGGTGTCCAAAATGTTGACAAGTCAAAGTCTGTAATCTCTGTTACATGTGTCAGAAGCATACTGAAAAGATGACCAATATGCTTACACATCTTAAATGAATCGGACACAAAACTTGCAACTTCTTGTTTTTTTTGGATGAAGAAAAGAAACACTTCAGAATCCATGTTATATTTTAGTTGGCTACACATACAGCAACAATGTTAGTGGTGACATTTCATCTTTCTTCAGATTTTTTGGTGACGTTGGTGTTTGCAGACTGAAAGCAGTTAAAAAGATCAAATCTACCTTTTTTTCCTTGTTCACATCAAACATAAAGAAGTTTAAAAGACGAATCATTGCTGATACATTGTATATTTGACACTATTTTGACTTGAAAATGCCATTCATAAACTTAAATTCAAATGATGAACTGAAATGCATTACAATAATCCTACTGTCAATTTGATACTTGTATCAATATATATGGTATCGTAGGTTGTGTATTGCAATACATATCAATACATGAAACAAGCATATCGTTTCACCCCTATTCATTAGTGACTTAGTAGTGGCAGTGCATGTGTATATTTTTAACTTTTTAAACATGTTAATTCAAAACAGCCTGTCTATAAGGACTGTGTCTTCTCAATGGGCCATACAAATCTTGTCTTCTTAGACAGGTGTCAAATACAAAAGTGTAATGCATGAGTTAAGGACAAAGGGACCAATAAGACTAATTATGTCTTCTATAACCAGGTGTCTTTTTTATGGAGGTGTCCACTAAGGCAGGTTTTACAATTCCTATACAATATTAATTTGATCAAGATCTTTTTGGGGGTCTCTTATTTGGCTGATTTAATGAAGGCGGTGGTTATGTTTAAATAGGCTTTGGAGCAGTAGATAGTCTTGCTCATTAATTTGATATCATATGGTAGCCATATCTTATTTTGGCCTGGATGACAAGCTTCCCCTGCTGTAACAACTACTAGGCATCTTGTTGTGCCTATATAAATGTGGAGACCAATTGAGAACCTCAGGTGTTCAAACAATGGCATCTGTGATACATCGCTGTCAAGAGCTCTTCATAATAGGGGTACTTCATCATCCATAGGGTACCTGGGGACTGGATGTCGGCACATTCAGATGAGGGGTTATAAAACTGTCTGTTTACTTAGTGATGTAGCTTAGCTGCTAGATATTTACCGTGTCCTTTTTTTGTTCAGAGCAAGAGTTGGGATTATATGATAATACTTGTTTTGTTGCTTTGTTCATAATGGCATGTAGATCATATAAATCCTTGGGGGTGGGGGTGAGGGTGTAGAAAACAAGACAGTAGAAATTGAGGTAGGATGCTCAACTTTAAAAAAGTCTTTTTTTTTACTTTTCTTCAAAATTCCATATTAATTTTTCTTGTTATTTTTCATGGGTATATCTATGGACTGTTGCTTAAGTAAGTTTTGAGGGACGGTGGCAATGGAGATAGATTGCTCAAGTTAAAAAAGGCTTGACTACTTCTCTTTACACTTCCACATTTCTTTTATATTTTCTTTGACTGTAGCATTAGAAAGACTCAACTGTTTTTTCACATAATGGTTTCTATTCTAACATTTTTAGTCTCTGCAACTGATTAGATAAACTTCAGTACAGGTCTCAGTGACTAAGCTTTGCATGATCTTTTAATACATCCAGACTATTCATACCTTTTGGGGGCATCCAGCTTTAGATACCATCACTAACTGGATGTTTCAGGGTGAACCACACCTGTTCTGTATCCAGCTGACTATTAGATAATTGTGGAAATTTTGTTCATGCAATCAGGGTGGAATAAGGCCCTGGGATGTTGGACTGTGCTCTGTATTGAGTCACGTCTCTGGGAAATAGAGATGCAGACTGTGATACTTGATGATAGTGCCTGCTGTTGCATATTGACTGCACCTAAACCTGCCCGACTGCATTAACATCTGACCTACCTAATAATAGATTGGGTTTCTGCACTTGGTACCACCTAAAGGTATTAGTCACTATCATTTTGTCAGAATTTGGATGCATGTCTGTAAATTGAACCTGAATCCAATTACAAGTGTGACAAAAAAGACTAAACCATGTTTCTTTCATGAAAATATACTTCAGATAATATAATTTAAGAAACCATTTATGCTTTATGTTTGGACTATTTAGAGGGAAATTTTCAAAACATTGGGGGTGGGTGGGTTGGTTTTAACAGCACTTTTAAAGCATTATTAGCTATATAATGAAGAGGAAATGAGAGCCAAGTGCCTTTCCCAAGGTCACTTTGAGGCAGCCAAAGTGTGCTGTCTTAGGCAGGTATTGAGCTTTTGAACCTTGGATTACAAATCCAGTGTTCTACCAAATGAGCTACCGTGGCTCTCCTGTCAAAACAGATTAACTTTGAGTGAGAAGTCAAACAACAATTTTCATACTATTCCTGATTTTACTTGACTCCAAAACTTTCTCAAAAATATTCTGACCAATCAAAAAGCAGCATTTGTCAATTTCAAGTAATATTTTCAACTTTGGAGTAACATTCGTTATGCAAATGGCCTGATGTGATATACTTGTACTTGATATACCAGTAGTTTGTATCTTGATATACAAGTAGTTGTGTATCTTGATATACCAGTAGTTGTGTATCTTGATATGCCAGTAGTTGTTACTAGTATTTTAAACAAATAAATAAATAAATAAAACTTGGTAATGAAGCATTTAACCTGATCTATAATCAATTATCAATCAAAGAAGCAGATGGAAAATTAAGTAGAGAGAAAATATACTCTTATAGGTGACATTTTAAATGGCTTTTGTTTTTTAAGCCTGTACAAGAATAAATTGTCAACATGACATAATTCATGCAAATACTTTATTCTTATTTTTTATATTGGTCAATCCTTTAAGTGTAAACTTGATGACATATTGACTTTCTGATTCTATTTTCTCTCCCACACTAAAATTCCCCTTTGCTGTGCCCCAGTTTACATCTATACTCAGGTATTGTATCTTATCAAGTCCCAGTACATGAAGGAAGTTGAGATTCATCTTGATGGCAACTGTCCCATCATCCACTTCTCTATGGACGGCTGCTGTGCTATCTGGACCTCCTGAAGCATGTAGGTAGCCGTGTTGCCATGACGAGGGGAGAATCTTGTTACCGCCTTGCTCACCTGGCTGATCAACCACTGATAGCTCAGAATGCCCTCAGGCTGCTGATGACAAGTACCTTTCCTTCCATCATCATGCTTCCCTTGGTGTGCTGAGTCTTGTCAAAAGTAGAAGTCCTGACTACCTGTTTATCATTTTATTTGTGATTTCCATTTGAAAATCTACTGTGTGTGACCATGATATTATGTCCACTTTTTTTCTTGATCTTTGTGATCAGCAACTAAATAGAGGGTTACCAGTAGCTTGGTGTGGTACATTTGGTTGTTCATCATATGTAGTCATGACCAATACAATTCTTAAAAATGTAGACCGCGATTGAACCTTTCAAAACGAACCACACCACATACATGTATATGCACATTGTGTACATGCAGATTTACTGACATTAAATAATCACATAACATAAGACCAATATCTCACAATTAAGGTATATGTTATAACTGTATATACGGCAGCATCTAGTTTTTGACTTATGACTAATCCTAAATCTGGGTGTGTGACTTAATATCGATATAGTTGACTGCTTCTGCATCCTTCTTCTCTGCTACAACCCTGTTCTGTATCCAGCCCACTCAGGTTGCTTTTATCAGATAGAGATACCTGAATCGTACCATCTCAACTAGCTTATAAGAGTCCAACTGCAAACAAAATAGACCCTGATCTGCTTTTGCATAATGCGCTGGTAGATCTGGGTCTGTGTTGTTTATTGTACTGATTAGTCCTAACAAAGTGCATAAATCCTGATCTGCTGGCACATTACATGATGGCAGATCTGGGTCTGTGCAGTTGGACTCGACTTATAAGAAAATATAGATGGCACACATTTTCTTAATTCTTGAGTGTCTCTTTCAACCACATCCTGAAGTCTGACACTAAACCCCATCCCTTTCATTTGATCTATTTTGGTTTGGTACAGATGATATGAATACAAGCTAAATTAATCATGGTTATTACAGTCTTTCAGCTTCACTACTAGCAAAAAGTACTTTTTCAAATGGAAGACTTTTTTTCTCTCAATATTTGTAATATTTTTTGGTGACAAAATGATTGCTTGTCAGGGAATGGGACAGGCCTGCTGTTTCCCATCAGACAATTTTCATCTCACCTGTGAATGGAAATACATTGGTAAAACTTTTCTGCTGGTGAGACGCGTGTCCTGATCTGTGTTAATATTCATTGTTAAAGTTCGGTTTTGCAAGTTAGATGCGACTGTTGTACATTATATTACAGAAGAACCTGTCTTGAAGGACCACCCATTCTGCCAAAAAATCATGGTCTCTTTAAGACAGGTGGTCCCATGACTAGGGGTAAAACGATTCATCGATATATCGATGCATCGATACTTTTGCCATATTGATACAGGTATCGATACAAGAGGTGAAGAATCGATACAAAACGATATCTACCCTATATATGTTACTTTAATCTTCAGCAATCATGAATAATTATTTGTCGTTTGCCTTCTTATTCTTTAAACTGAGAATCGATAATGTAATAATGTATCGTATCGTAGGCTGTGTATCATGAATCGTATCGATACGCGGCACAGGTGTATCGTTTCACCCCTACTCATGACAGGTCTTAACATTGTATAAACAATAAATCTGTGCTTTAAGAATCTGGTCTCTCAAGACAGGTGATCTCTAATAGCAGTGGTTTTTCAAGACAGGTTTAACAGTATGGGTTGAAGGTGAGACGTCACACTCTGCAGAACCAGTGGCATAGCAACCACCGAAACAACCCCCGCAACTGTGTGCATGTCTATGTGTGTGTGTGGGGGGGGCCCAAATTCCCATCAAATAACTTTTTCTATTGGGATGGGACCCCAATTAATTTTTTTTTTTTGGGGGGGGGCAGAATTTCTTGCTTCACCACTGTGCAGAACGTATATTCTTACGATGTAGGATTCAGTACATACAGGTTATCAGTGCAGTTACTAGATCTGGGTGCTTGTATCACACATCATGTTTGATAGTGGAAGGACATCGGATTTTGCGAGACCCAAAGGATTGAGCACGATCCAATATCCTTTTGCTATCAAACACGATGCAATACAAGCATCCAGATCATGTGACTGTACTGCTGATGTGTTTATCATATGCCCTAAACAGTTATTTCATAATAAAAAGACAAGTTTTTATATTGTTCTTCTTTTTCTTTGATTTCATCCATCTACTCCCTTCACGTGACCATTGTTAGGCGAGGTAGTCCTTGACAATGAGAAATCTAATTCTGTATCAGTTATGCATCTGATATAAAGTTTCAGATCATCCGCAGAAAAAGTAGCCTTTATCGTGAGTTGTATAATGATGGGTATATAATAGATTAAATATTCAGTGAACTAACCACTAAGATTGTATTCCTAAGTACTGGCACCTGACCTTTAGGATGATACAAGTAAATGTACATACTATGTGAAGTAAGATGAATTGTACATTTTGCTTAAAGTCAATGAAAGGCACAGACAGTGACACAAATATAAAGTAATAAGATTTTTTTTAAAAAAAAAATGTTATGAAGTAATATCCTTGTATGTAGCTTCTTACCATTGGCTGGTTTTTTTACTGTTTTGTTTTTTTTTAAAATTATTTTTACATTTTTTGCAATCACAAATTTCCATTCTGATTTTAGAAGCATGTCCAACCAAAAATGTACAGGCGTCATATTTGCCATTTGTTATGATAATGTTCAAAATCAGAAAAAAACTTATTTCAGGTTTTTATTCAGGAAATTAATGAGAATTTGGCAATTGTAGGTCAGTGTTTAATGCAAGGAAAGCCCTTGATGTGCCTCAGGATGTCTTACCTGTCAGGGGGTGGTTTTAGACTGGTGCCTTGTTGCTGCTGTCTTTAAAGTGCTTGATTTATGAGTCACCAGTCAAGGATGAGGATGCCACAATGGGTCACCATTATGGGTCATCGTAATCACAATGACAGACTGAAAACCATCATTTAATTTCCTTCTTCAGACACAAATACTCAGTTTTTGTAGCACAGAACCAAACAGGAAATACATTTCATGTAACTTTCATGAAAAGCTTCTGGTAGGGCAACTAAAGAAAATTACTTCACACTATAATACATCATATTTCATGTTTCACAAATGAAAGTTTAATAGGAATTGATTTTACAATCGCAACTTAGTTTATATGATATATTTAGTATCATATTCATCTATATTACATGTAATTGTGATTCAGTTTTGGTACAGTCAACCCTCGTTAAAATGACAATTTATTATAATGGAATATTCACTTAATGATGAAAAATCGATCAAAATCAACATACATGCTATTCAGTTTCATTGTTACAATAGAATATTAAAGTTCACACTGACCTTGATTTTCGTAACAATGTGCAAATTAATTATATATACTGTCCACTACAATGACAGTGTGTCTCACAGTTTGAAATCTGCTGACCAGGTGTTAATCCTTTTTGCAAAGAGAGAAATTACCAGTCAGGATTTTTGATCTACCTCTGACTTGGATCTGGCAAAATGTGCACATGGGTACTTGTGTTGATTATCAGGGGCTGACAAAATTCCATATAACAAGTTCATTTTCCCCACACCTAAATCATACAACAGCTGACACCACATGATGAGAAAATTGCTTGCAACCAAGTTGGTTGTTGTAATGAGAATTGACTGTATCTTTATTAAAACATTCACATAAGGAATTTGTTTTAGTGCTTCTCAAGTACTGAAAGTGTACTTCAGTATTAATAATAGAAGGACCCTATCCCAATTTGAAATGTTTCAAAATCATGTATACTTAATGTTAGCAATTTAGTCCTTAAAATTTGATTACCAATCCAGTGTTGCACCTAGGATTCCAAGGGCAGGGGACACTGTGTCCCCCATTCTTCAAATTTCTGGGACACAAAACATTTTAGAGGGATGAAGAAAAATAGATAGTACTTAATTCACTAGTAATGCTAAAAATGAGATAATCTTAATTGCTTTGACAGTTTTGCCACCATAACTTTGTCATCTGCACTGTACCATCATCTTTTCCTTGGACATTTGCATCATTCTAATCAATATTTTATCAAGCACTTGGGTAACTCTTGAAAACATTAACGTGTTTGAATATCTGGTTAACTTTAAATTAGCTGCACTATGGAATTTTCCATTCTGGATCTTGCTCTCAATTAGCATTTATATTTACTCATTATTTACCTACATTTATTATAATAATTCCCTTTTTTTCTGAATTACTTTTCTTTTCAAATTAATAGTTCATTGAATAAATGATAAATTGTGAACTTGCATTAATTTGGTGCCTTTTGTCATTAATTCAACCTCGAAATAAGTTAAATCTTCCTTGCCATAGGTATGCCTTCAACCTTGAAAATACATTACCTAGTGGTCCTAAAAAACTTTACATTGCAACTCGGCAGATAACCACAAATCTTGAATGTTTTGATTGCCCAAAATAAATAGATATTATTTGCCATCGTACAGTTGTTATCACCTGTAGCGACTTTGGCTATTGTTACCACCAACATACACATGGATGCAAATACACTAAAGAAAAAATAGTAAGCACATTTTTTTGATTTTTTTCCTGACCAAAAGTGAGTTCATTAGGTGCACAGAGGTCAAGATTTGGTGGACTTGGGACAAAAATTGCAGGAAACCTGCAATCCCGCGGTCAAGGTGCAACACTGCAATCCATCTACTCATGCCCCATGATGGTGGATTCATTCCCAGTGGAGAGAAAGAGAGGACCCAATAATTTTGGCTAATATAAATTTATTTAAAGGCGTTATTAGACCAGTGTCCTCTGTAGCCATGTTCTTCAATCCCCCAGCATTATGCAACACTAATCCCAGCTTCAACCCAGTGCTTATCTGGCTCAGAAGGCTGGGTGCGTGAACCCAATTTCCTAGATAAAATCTCCCGCTCTAACTTATTACCCTCTTAGATCTGCAACCCCAAATACCCAGGCTGTGGAATTGTTTACTTTTCCCATATCAGCACAAAGTAAAGAACTCCTCAAGGTCCTTAAGTGATCATCTCTCACCCGTGACAAATTTGGAGTTCTATTGATGCGGCATTGTTGCCAACATCTCCTTGATAAGTAAGAAAACTGATGGGGAACTGAAATGTTTGCACCAGGAAATTAACAGGTTTTGTAAAGTTGCCATGTTCAAATAAACCTTATTGAACTTGTGCAAATAGAATTGATGTTGGCTGTAACCAGGACACACAAAGCATTGGGCTTGGGGACAATTTTAGTATGGTGATTATGATACTGTCTGTATGAATTGACTTGAGTGCTCTGTCTTGGGGAACCATTAGTAATAAACTTTTCACTCACATATTTCCATTTTTATGTGAAGCATTTGTACAGCAACTTGTTCATCACATACAATTGGTTATGTAGGAATACATACCGTTTATACTCGTGTATAAGCCGGGTCCAAATGCAAACAACATTTGTTTGTTTACTGATTAGTCCTTACAAACTGCATAGACCCAGATCTGCCGGCGCATCATGCGATGGCAGAGCTGAGTTTATGCAGTTTGCAGTTGGTATTAGCTTATATGCGAGTATATACGGTACTGCATATACTCCCTTATAATTCAGGCCTAAATGCAAACAGCATAGACCCTGATCTGTGGTCGCATAATGTGCCAACAGATCTGGGTCTGTGCAGTTTGCAGTTGGTTCTGACTTAATGAGCAGGTATATACATGTATGTTAAATAACAAAATTAAAAAATGTGCATACAGTAGAGAAAGACATCATTTAAAACCAAAAAATAAAAATATTTTAAATTTATATCACACTGTTCCTACAGTATTAAAGAGTAGTATTTTTTACTTTTAATAAAATTTGTAGGTTGGAATAAGGTCTTATGACTGATAAAAAAATGTGTCTAATTATTTTTCCCAGAAAAAAATAATAATAATTATACTAGCAGTAACCTTATTTAGATAAAGCAGCAAAAATTACTTTGCTTCTTCATTATTTTTTCAACATTAAGGAAGTGAAGATCAACTAATGGCGGTCAATATCATCAGCTGTCTATAATCAGTTACTGTAATAGATGACTCTCTTTTATTGAGGAACTGAAACTTTATTTTCAGTTCTAATTTTATCTTGAAAGTACATGTAGTTTCACCAGAACCAACTGTTCTTATTGAACCTGGGTGTGATCAGGCAATTTGATTATTGTCACAAAAGCAGTCTGAATGAAATTTGCCCTTTAAGTTGATGGGGAAGATGAAAGAGGAGAAATGCTTGTTGTATGTCAACCTTGAAAGGGTAGAGGAAGAAAATTGGGAGTCACACGCAAAGGTGGGAAAAGCTGGACAATTGCATCTGAGCTGAGATGTGGAGCATCATGACAATCTTGATGAAATATGTCACTGGGCAGGGGTGCTGCTTCAGTGCTGTGCTTTATTAACTTTCAGCTCATCAATGGAAAAGGAGATTTTTCCCCATGAATTGTTTCGGTTCACATTACAAAAATACTCCCATAATCTAAGCACAAAAGCTGGCACTGGAACTCTATTGACACTGAAACATCTTAATCTACCAAGTTTCCTTAGATTTTTATCAAAGTCAATTGTAGAAAACAAGTCAGGAGGAAATCACATCAGATAATTGTCTAAGTGGTCCATCAGCGGCAGAGTCAATGGCATCAGTTCAGTCGGCCAAAACAAGGCGTCGCTGTATCCCCCTTTTCAATCAGGATGTCTTCATCTTACTAATTAGCGTCAAGTGCTATTATTAGAATAGTCTGAGTCTGTAACGGTGCCCTTTGATCGCTAACTTTATGAAGATGAAGTGCCATGAGCACAATACTTGAACATATAATTAGGGAATTGGAGACTGACTTTGTTTATGCCAGTGGCGAAAAAAAATAACGGTTTTGTCCTCCTTGCTCTTTGAAGGGCTTTTTTTTCTCTGAAACCATTTAAATAGGTTAAGAATATGGGAGCACAATTGAGTTTTTCATCATTCGAAAATATAATGACTTGATGAAAAAGTCAAGTGCATGGTGCATTGTGAGTTACTATGGTTTGTCTGTTTGTTTATCTCTTAGTAAGAGTATGATGATGTGTCCTGATATTCATTTTTTTATGATTTTTTTATCCTGATGAATTTGTTACTCTAAATTTCACAATTTTAGCGAGCATAACATTTGAACTAATTTAACAAACTAATTATCACTATAATTTTATGCTGACTAAAATATTGTAGTTAATTTGTCATCTTTGTAGAATCTGTCTATAACTTGCACCTGTGTTCGTTGTTCACTTCACTTTGAAAAGAGTGTAAATGTATGTAAATTGAGTTATGAATTTGAATCATACAAAAGCTATTAAAAGCCTGTTTTGATCTAAAAGTGTTAATCTTTACAATATTTGTCTATATCTCTATGAATCAAACATAATACAGAAGGGTTAGTTTATATATTTACACTTCCATATGTAATAATTGTGCTAAAAAGGGATTTGTATCGTGATTAAGATGAATGTTAATTACAACATGTATTGACATATTCATAAATGGATATATAGATAACCATTACGCAGACATTTTTATGTTATTATATTTCATCACTATTATGAGAGTATTACTTAAATGCAGTTAAGTTTTTTTATGCTAATAAACTTCCCAGATGAACATGGGGTTTGTTTTCAACATGTAGCATCATGAATCTGAAACTTAGAGGCATGCTGTGTACATGATTCTGTCATTACATCAGGTCCATTTAGAATCTCATCTCAGCCATTCATTTGGTGTCGGATTGATAAATATCTGGCCTGTATTGAGCATTGAATAGAATATTTTTGATTGAATGCAATAGATGTGAATTGCATTCAGAAGATTACATTGTAAAGGTGTTTTTTGCATCATACTGCCTCAACAGGATCTGTTTGAAAAACCTCATTTGCTGGGCTTGTTCTCAGAGTAAAATGAACTTGAGAAGAGTGACTGGACGTTTTAACAAAGCTTTTAAAAGCGGAGATTATGTGTACATACACTTGATAGTGTTCATTTCAGAGTATCATGTGACTTGTACTTCATTCAGAGCATCTTGGCCTGACAAAGACGGTCTCATAATCAATAATCATCACTGATCACCGAAAGACCAACAAACAATATAAATATAATATTCTATTGCAATGATAAGATATTGTATATTGAAAGATGTGTTTTGAATTGAGCACGGCTTTCTTCAAAAGATGCAATTTTGTTTGAAGTGGTGGCTTTTGATTATTTTGTTTTTTGAAAATATTTGTACAAGTCTTTGATGGCTATGTTGGCTGACCACTTGAGTAAATTTTGGAAAAGTCTTTTGGTCTAGTTCATAGGGTTGATTATCAAAAGTTACCTATTAGTTCCTAATAGTAGAATCAGATCTCTATATTCACTGCTCCCTCTTTGTAGTGCTGTTCATAGAAGACCCACATTATAAATGAGGGAGCCTTATACTGAGGGTTGTACCAACAAGGATGTGTTCTAATAGTGCAGATAAAATAGAGTATTTGATGATGTGTTCTAATAGTGCAGATAAACACAAAAATAGAGTATTTAATGATGTGAACTCAGATTATGTTGGTTCTTGTGACTCAATAACTAAAATAAGGTGAAATAAATTTAAAAAATTGATAAAAGAAATGCTAACCAATTTAATTGGATCCATGACCTTACTGTATTATCAAGAGGCAGTGGTATACTGAGGGACTTCATGGCGAGGGATATCTTCACTACCCAAGGTTCATTGATCAATATTGTTCCACATTGACTCTTGACACATGTATCTAGCTAAAACAGTATATACTGCTCTGGTATATAATTGGATGCAGTAGAACGAAATTGATCCAATCCGATTGCTCATTATATTTACCATGGAAGATAGTTGAGAATAATCATTGCAACCTCCATAGACGACATCAAATTGTATGTTGGTTTATCCGATTTAAATTGTTCATATGCAAATTGTTCTTTCAAGTAAAGTCATGTCAACAGCGTGGAAGTCATAGTAACAGATGTAACTAACTCTCAGGGTCCCAGGTGGCTGAGTGGTCTAAGTGGTCCCAGGTGGCTGAGTGGTCTAAGGCGCTCACCTTTACAAACCACTCAGATCTCACCTCTCTCCATGTGGGTTTGAGTCTCAACTCGGCCATCGTGGGTATGGGAGAATGCTTGCTAGTAGCTTCCCGTGGGTCGGTGGTTCTTCCCAGATTTTTCCTCCACCAAATATACTGGCTACCATGTATAGCCTATCATGTGCTGAAAAATTGTGTTAAACCCATGAAACCAAACCTCTTGTTAACCAATTGATTTTGCTTGCCATGGCAAGTAACTCTTTCATCCACAAAGGGGTACTTGTTCAAAACACTTTCGGTTAGCAACATATGCTAAGGGTCAATGTGGAATGAAGTGGATCGATGACTTTTGGCTGGTGAAGGTGGGTCAGGAAACACTGTAAATGCTTATTCATCTTTTTTATTCTTAACTCTGGAGATTTAAGATCTTCAGAACCCCTTTTTACTACATCATGAATGTGGTTGGGGCACATAGTACTCCCCTTGTTTCCATCGATAGATCCATCCATCTGATCATCCTACCTTAGTCAAGTTGAATGTTTAGACCATTTTCTCCAGCATTAATTCCACAGTTGTGCAGCTTTTCTGTTTAGAACTCGCATAGACAAATGTTAAATGACAAAATTGAGATTAGGTTTGCGCAAAATATTGATTCATATAAATTTACATCTAATTTATTAAAAGAAAGTACCTTTTTTCTTGAGCAAAGATGTATTAATTTCCTCAAGCATGCACAAGTTTATAACAGTTAAATTTTGTGGCAGTTTTAGTGGAAAAGACTGAGAGACTTGTAATCAAGAATGTAACTGATGTTTTACTCAACATATTTGTTAAATAAATGATATTAAAAGGATTATCTACCTATGTAGGTTTTTTAAGCAGGACTTTGGGAAATTCATCATACCTGGTGTTTTCAAAACTTTGTTAGTGTTTCAACGAAATTTTTTGTCAACTTAGTACAGCACTACCTCATTACAGTGCCTTTCATTATAACACTGTTCCTTTTTATAAGGCGGGTCTGGTCATGGATTCCATTTCAGTATCATTATATTTATAATATTCTTCATTATAAGGCAGTTCCACTATAAGGTTGTATACAATATGGCTCATAGATGGTGTTTAATGAGGGGAATGATGTACTCATGATTATTATGGTATATGGAAAATCATACAGAAAAAAATTGTCCGATTATTTTAAGAAATTTTAAGAGATTATATTAATATCTTATTATATATTAATAACTTTTACATGTCTTAACATGTTTAATAGTGTACTGTAAATTACAGAATTTTCAAAAGAAAATAAATTTTGTGGTGTGAGACACCTAATTAGTTGATTAGATGGGTGTTTAATGGCATACCAACACACGACAGGTTATATATGCTGAGGCAATTGGAGTGAAGTGCCTTGCCCAGGACACACTACAGTGACCACCATAGCTCTTAATGAGAAAAAAAGTTATTAATGTTGATAACATCTTACTTTTAAGTCTAAAGTTTGCATATTGCCACTGAGCATGGAAAATATTTGTGTTCACTTTTTATTGATTAATTTTGTAAATATAGAGGGTCTGCACCAGTTGCTGCACCGACCCAGTTACATCAAGATTGTTAATTGTTCTAAATTGTTAATTGTTCTAAATTCTATGCAGTATTTTTGTTAGTTGAAGATACAAAATGTATCTTGCATTAAATGTTAATGCTTCAGTTTGGCTAGTTCAACAATATACTGTTCAGAGTCAAGAATAAGTAATAATCATGTGGTAACTGGTTTTGTGTGGCAACTGGTGGAGACCCTCTCTTGTAATCATAGATGAAAATATAATCAGTTTTTTTGGGTATTTAAAAAAAAAACTAAGTTTTAATAGAAAATGTTCTCTGTACCAAAAATTAGAAGACAGAAAATGTTATAAGTTTTTGGAATGATAGTGGATGTAAAAGTGGAGGGTATGCCAAATTACAGACAATACAGTGTTCCAAATTTGCTGAACTAAAATGTAAAATCTTAATGATTTTTAAGAATGGTAAGCTGACTGGAGTGGGAAGTGGGATGTTGCTTATGTCTCTATAAAGAAAAACCTATGTGCTGAATTATGCCAAATTCTAGTGTTGGTATATCAATTAACATAAAAACAAAGATATTGGAGTGGAGAGTAAATGCTACCAGCAGACTTATTGTTATGAGGATGAACGGAATGTTTGTGCAAGTGATGGTTGTCATTCTCTGTTGCCCCTTCTACACTGGTAAACAAGCTTCTTCAGTGTACTCCAGACTAGGCAGATTGATGTGAGCCTGTCCATTAAGTCTGGAGCGTGTAGGAGCTTGCAGGATAAGAGCAATTTTGCATCGGTCTTTTGATAAATGTAAATTGGGTACCAGTCAATTGTGGGAGAAGTACACCATTGTCTGGTATCTAGGGTGGAACATTAGGTGTCTTTTCCAATGGGATGCTGTAAAGATGAATCCAATTAAGTGACCAATGCCCAGTCAGCTTGATATTAGCTTTTGCTGTACATGTAGATAAGGATAGTATCTGGGGTTTGGAATGTGTTAATGATTGGACAGGAAAATTTTTGTGAATAATTGATTAACACAATTAGGCCACCATTTCAACAGCTACCATTGCTGCAGGGGATCAAATGACATTACTTTCAGTAAGGTAAATAATTTCATACCTAAGTATGTACCCAGGTAATTTATAGTGATGGCTAGGTAATCCATGAGGAAGATTATCAAATTCTGTCAGCAATCTTGCAGGAGGAAATGTCTTGCCTGGGCCTGAAAACTGGAATTAAATTGCAGAGATTGAAAGATGTGTCAGAGGGGGTAGCACTTATACATTGAACATGGATATTTACTTAGAAGTACATGTGGGTGGAAAGTATTCGGGAACGTGAGCTGATGTCTTGAGAGCACTTGGCTGCTTTCTAAGGCTTGCCAAATCTGATCACTTGAGGATGTTATTTATCTTCCCCATTATCAACACATCACATCAGTGATCAAAATAGATAGATCCTTCTAAGTGTAATTCAGCAGTGAAAATAAAGTTTGCATAAGAATTTTATGTAACTTCTGAATAATGAAGAAGTTTATGTACAGTTTACGTGGTAGGATTAATTTTGTGGACATTAATAACAAATATCTTTGCCGTTATCACTGAATATAAACCAATTAAAATTGATTCAGAATGCACTGAACAGTCTAAAAAAAACATCAGAATTGAAACATTGTACTACCTTGACTGTGTACAAATCTCTCGTCAGATTCAACTGACATGGAACAAAAAACATTATGGAATACAAATCTTTCTTTTGCGAAAGTATAAATTAAGATTTTAAAGAGTTTAATTACAGTGAAACCTGTCTTAGTAGATACCTATATAAACTTCACTGCTTATATAGGACATTTGTTCACTCATTTCCTTCATTTCACTTACCAGTAAATATGTTATCTCGTTATCCAGGACACCTGTCCATAATGGACAAATTTATGGGGTCCCATGAGTGGCCTTTATTATAGATGGGTTTCACTGCTGTATTTATATGATGATAAGTCCATGCTTGATAACAAGCCCACCCCATCTTTTAAAAATTTTGGCAAATATAATATTTACTAAGGAGCTTTTTGATAACAAGTCCAGCCCTTATTGAGAAATTTATTAGGCTGGTATTATCATGGGAGAAAGACTGTATATCTGTTAATTAAAACAACATCTCTTAAATTATATCAGATGATTTTGATGGCTTGAATGTTTGTATATGGTAGTCTTCGAGGCAGGGGAAACATCAGCCTAGAGTGGGCAACAGTTTTTCAGGATTCAGAACTGGGAATTGAACCTAAGACAGCACTCAGTGTCAGAACTCAGAATTAAATCTAGGTTTGCACTTAACTTTTCAGGTGTCTGACCAGGGAATGTAACTTTTCAGGTGTCTGACCAGGGAATGTTGAACCTAGGACTGCATTAACATTTTAGGTGCCAGAACATGGAATTGAACTTAGGACTGCACTTAGGTTTTCAGGTTTCAGAACTTTGAATTGAACCTAGGTTTGGACTTGACTTTTTGAGGTATCACAGCTGGAAATTTAACCTAGGAATGCACTTGTATTTTTAGGTGTCAGAACTTGGAATTGAACCTTGGTTAGGACTGCATTTAGCTTTCAGCTATCAGCACTTTTAATTTAATCTAGGACTGCAGATGTGCAAAGGGTGTTAACATTGCAATATCCTGACTTGACTTTGTAATGGAAATTGTGGCAAGAAGTCTTTAGGTGGAGAGAAGTTGTGTTTTTGTTTGAGTTTTATGACTTGATGTTTATTTACTTCCTTCTTTCTTATGACCCATTTGCTGGTTTTATGGGGTTTTAAATTTTGTGGCCCAAAAGTAAACTGAAAAACTTGAAAACTCATTTCAAGAATTGTACATATGATCCAACAGCAGTTCATCTAGTACAACATGGAGGTAGTTAATCTCAAAATCTCCAAGTTTCGATCGTATGCAAATGATAACTTGATTCCAGTAAGTGTGCATTGGCAGAATCAATGTTATGAGCTAGAGAGGCTGTAGTGGGTCATTTCCAGGTTCATTCAGAGTGTTACTTCTTCAGTTGCATACGAGTGGGTGTATCCAACATTTCATATATGTGATTCCACCCCTCACCTTGTCCCATGAGAAGTCCTTATTACAGGCTTTCTCCTGACCTGCTCCTATTCTTGTTGTTGTAGTTTCAGCTCATTCTCCTTTTTGGAAGCAAAAAGTTTCAGGTTGATCCATCTCTCCATCACCCTACCCCCACCCCCTCATCCTGCACTTTTCTTGATTTGCTCTTAACTTTAATTATTGCTTTTGAAATGGCTTCTAATCTAAGTAACAACTGCAAGATTTACATACATAATCCTGAAGTTTGAACTTGCAGTGATGATGACGATGATAAATGATGACAATGACATACATAAAATGACACTACATCATAGTACCCAGATTTAACAGTGGCTGTGTTTAATGTTCACAGTCATTGCAAGACATATTTTGCAATGACTTTGATTACTGATATGACCATTGCCAAATTAGCGGGCACATTATTGTCAGGACTGATATTATGATAGCTATGGTAGTTGGGCTGACTGATGAAGTCCCACCTCCCTACCAGTAACCAGGTACAACAGGTATGCAGCTCTCTGAATTTCCTAAGCCAAGCATCAATAAATCAATAGCAGGACTGATCATACAAAATATCGTGTCAGCCTTGACTGATCCTGGCTTTACTGAATGATGAATTGCAAATGCTGATTTCCTGTAGAAAGCAACACAACAAATCACCCCTTACTTCAGCTTCATAAAATGGAACTACACACATACATACATACATACATACATACATACATACATACATACATACATACATACATACATACATACATACATACATACATACATACATACATACATACATACATACATACATACATACATACATACATACATACATACATACAGATAGTAAATCAGGCAGATTGACAGTTGGTCAGACAAACAGATTGGCAAACAAAAATTGTGGAAAATAAAAGCCTTGGTAAACCAGAATCTTGTGTAAAATCCAAAACCTACCTAGTCCCAATCTTGTCCACTCTGATATTACTCTAGGACACCAGTTGGAAAAAAATTTTGTGACATTTAAATGTTTACCGGTAAATTTTGGTTGCCAGGCCTTTAATACTGAAATACAGTCAAATCTGCCTTAATGGTCACCTTTATGAAGCAATCACCTATTCAATCACCTATCCTAAGCAGACATTTTGCAAGTCCATAGAATTATATTTTAGAAGAAATAATTTTGTTTTGTTTTTATTGGTTATAACAGCACTTTTAACACATTATTGGCTATGTCATGCCAAGGAAATGGGAGCTAAGTGTCTTTCCCAGGGACACACTGAGGCAGCCAACCTGAGCTGACCTGGGTGGGTATCAAATCCACAACTCTTGGATTACGAATCCGACACTCTACCAACTGAGCTACCATGGCTCCCCATAACCAGTATTAAGCAGCAAGTCTTAAATGGCCCATTTTTCTCATTCCGCAAGGTGGCTATATAATACCGGTTTAATTATGGTTGATTCTCCCAACCCGTTGGAATAATAATAATAATAACAACAACAATAATATTAATAATATAATAATAACAATAGTGAAACATCCCTAATCTGGCCCCTTTTGCAACCCAGCCTCTGCAGACTGAGCACATATTTTGGTGTGGCAAAGGCCTTATTAATACTACTCAGACCTCTACAGACAGGCCATCTCAATAAAATGTCTGAAATTTGTGTTCCCAATGGAGTCCAGTACAGGAAAGTTTTGTCTGTTATTTTTTTATTTATAAAGCATAAATCCAGTGTTCCCATTCATGCAGAAATGTATCTGAATCACGTATTAACAGCACTTGGCACATACAAAACATCGGCCTGATACATGCAGTTCACATACAGAAATTGAAGCCTGACACAGATGCACTAAATTAAGTCTAAGAACTTTATTTGCATTGACCAAGAGGGGTAAACTGGTTCCATGTCTCTATTTGCATTGACCAAGAGGGGTAAACTGGTTCCACGTCTCTATAAGAACTCTATTTGCATTGACCAAGAGGGGTAAACTGGTTCCTTGTCTCTACTGTACTAACATGCTTTCATTGACCAAGAGTGGTAAACTGGTTCCATGTCTCTACTGTACTAACATGCTTTCATTGACCAAGAGTGGTAAACTGGTTCCATGTCTCTACTGTACTAACATGCTTTCATTGACCAAGAGTGGTAAACTGGTTCCATGTCTCTACTGTACTAACATGCTTTCATTGACCAAGAGGGGTAAACTGGTTCCATGTCTCTACTGTACTAACATGCTTTCATTGACCAAGAGGGGTAAACTGGTTCCATGTCTCTACTGTTCTAACATGCTTTCATTGCACAGTACAGATCCAGAAAGAAACATGAAGATAAACACATTCTGGAGTGGCATAAAGGATTCCAGACCTACACATTAATGGAGGAAATGGTGTTCCTAAGGGTTATTTTTATTAAAGAAAAAATAAGACTAACTTCATTCTGATGAAAAAGTAATGGGAAGCTTTTATAATAATTGGAGTTGTTAAATAACTTAATACTGAATCCATCTGCACATTAGCATTATTGTTCTGATGTACTAAATGAAAATAATTTTTTTTTTTTTTTTTTCTTTTTTTTGGCTGATTTATTTCTTTATTATTTTATTATTGTTCTCTTCTCTAGTGCAATGATACTATTTTCTTTACAATGTGAACCTTCAATATTTGTGTTGTACTCCCATTTGATCTACATATGGGGTATAAAAACTCTTAATCCGAGAAAGTAGTGGGAACACTGTAAATCATGAGGGCCTCTACTAATTACCCAATTTATGTAACATCATTATTATACTAAATGCAGACTGCTATAAGTAGAGCAGAACTGGCACTTCTTGGTAGATATATGTATTTTTGTTTCAGTTGTCTGCTGTGCTTCATAATTGTTATCATTATCATTATCACCACCATTGTCATCATCATCATCATCATGTATGCTTTTAAATACCAGTATACCACACATTCTTAGAATATTTTACTGCCCAGTTTCATTTCTTTTATCAGTAATTTGACTTCGTGAGTCATAGTCTATGAACATGATTTATCATAGTTATTTTTATTTTTCTTTTATGTCTTCATACTTTAGCATTACAAAAATTCCCATGGTTAATGATGGCATGTCTGTGTTGACAAGTACACAAAAATTGTAACTATTCTGATTCAGACATGTACACAGAAATTACTGATTTTCATGATAGAAGTAAATTGCTGAAGGTGTAGGTAATTCAAGGTGAAATAACTGTAGACAATTATTCTACATAATTACTGGTGTAGCCTAAATTTCAGGATGTGGAAGAATAAATGGCCACCAAGCTTATGTGTCCTTTTAGCAAGGATGATTATCTTATCGTGTCTTTACATCAAGGATGATCAATTCATCATATGCCTGCATGCAAGCAGAATTGTGCGAGCTACCAAGATTAGCTGCATTTACAAAGCCGCGGGAAATGCTCCAAGGTTTTTGTTGCAAACTGTCATGGATGTTATTGTGGTAAATAATGCATCATTTGTCCCCCTCCTAATCAAGTTACTGGTGCGATACAAAATCCAATGACACAGTGAAGCCTGGGAATTTAGGGCCTTTATTAGAAGCTTGCAATGTCAGAATCACCGTTAGATCCATGATCAATCAAGGTTATTGGGGTGATGGTTAATCAAGTATCTGATCACATCAAATTGATGCTCATTGAATTGCTATGTATTCAGGTTTATTACTATATTTAAGACTTATCCAAATCTATTCATACCATACATCTCATATTATCTATAATTGGATAGACATAAATAATGACTTTGTAAACTTAGGCCATTTAAATGTCTGTATCAGTGCCAGAAATGTGATTCTTGGCATACAAGAGTAGGCCTATCTCAGCTTGGCATGATGTCTTTTCATGTACATGATAACTTTTTGAAAAAAAAAAAAAAAATTTGCAGAGTGGAAGAACAGCTGTAATTTATATTTATTTTATGGGAATATTCCTTTGTATGAAGTCAACCTGGAAATAAAACAGTATGTATGATGTATATATATATATATATATATATATATATATATATATACACACACACACACACACACACACACACATACAGAGAGAGAGAGTTTATGGCAAATCAGCACAGTACAGGCTACTTAGTACCAAACAAAAGCTAGGTAAACCTTGCCAAAATCATCAGAAAGACAAACAACTCCAACCAAAAGCAAACATGTACTACAAGGCAAAAGATCGATAAAGATGTTGCACAAAAAAGGCAAACAAAATGAAGATAAAGATAAAAATGGATAAAATTTCAAAATACAAGGTCAGATCTTTCCCGATACAAACTGCACTCTATTGAAACGTTTAAAACCTTCGTTAGAACATCATTACAGGATGCATCTCATGGCAAACAGTTCGTCTTCGTGCCTCTTACGACATGCAGGAGAGTGCATCAGACTGATTCTACATCCCCAAACCAGCAGGGGGAACGAAATACAACAGACTTTATTTATTTCTTCGGTAGCAATTTCTGAGGAAAAGGAAATAATTCACCTTAAGTATCCTTCTGGCCATTATGAAGAATAAAAGATAATTCTCCATCTTGTATTGTATTGTTCAATACATTTAAAAGAATGCCATATATAGCTATTGTTCCTTTATCAGCCCTCCCTCCTTTAAAAAGATGTTTTCTGCCAAACATGTTACAATTTCAAATAGAGATGATTTAAAAGTGGTTTTCAGTTTTTCTTCAGAGATTTTGTGCAGATACTGTATATATCATAATTATTTGATAACTTAAGATGTGGAACTTGTGGTTGCTGATTAGTGTATGTATAAAATTGATGAATGTAGATTACTCAAAATTGTCATCCTTTTTATTTCCATTACAGTGAAAGATCGGGTTGGCCAAGTTGAGGATTTTGACGATGAGTTCGAGTTGAAGGAGAATCACAAGGTTAAGAATGATCATGTCTCAGAAAATGACCAGGTATTTCTCCATATTTTTTACTCATCTGCATTAGTATGGTGAAATAATGGCCAAGCTCTAGATAAGAATTTGAACATTTACTTCCTGGTTGGGTACTAATTGCATCTTTTTAAATCTGGTTGGGTATTTTATGAACATCACAGAACACAAACTTACAGTCCCAGATTGAAACTTAAAAACGAAGACGTTGATCATGATTTTTGAAATGCATCAAACAGCTTAGTAACCAAGACTAATTCAGGGTGCATTCGATTAAATATGACTCTACCTAAGTAAGTGTTTTCACAGCTATCAAGTACCTTGTATACTCTCGTATAAGCCGATACCAACTGCAAACTGCATAGAACTGCCGTTGCATAATGCACCGGCAGATCTGGGTCTATGCAGTTTGTTAGGACTAATCAGTAAAACAAACAACATAAACCCTGATCTGCCAGCACATTATGCAACAGCAGATCAGGGTCTTTGTTGTTTGCATTTGGACCCGGATTAACCCAAGTATATACAGTACTATCATTGTAAACATGAACGACACATCTGGGACTTGACCCAATAGCATAGTTTACATTGATCAAGAATGTGCAATAATTAAACATGGATCGTGTTTATGGCAGGAGCAACATGCTGAAAATTTTGGACACAGTACTTGAAACAAATTGTTTCGCATAATTTGAATGCATTAAAAAATGTCTTCATGTGGTTTTATTCATTTAGCGTGTGTAAAATATGCAGATATGCCGCTTATCTCTAGTTTTGCATAGGTATCTCTTTTCTGGTAGCACGGTGGCGGTGTTGACATCTGCTTCATAGTTGTAGTCATTAACCTTTAATGTATGGTTCAAGGTTTCACAGATCAGTTGTTGAAGAAAGGGGAGGAGGTGCGCCATCATTGCACAGATACAGTTGAAACACCTGCTAGTTCTGCAGAACAATTGTTGCAGATATTCAGTTATCACTTTCTTAAATTTTATAAAGTTTCATGAGTTGGAACAATTAAATAAATGTCAATTAAAAATTCAAATCTATTCATAAAATAGGTAGGTTTGTCTGATGGTTTTTTTTTATGGACAAGATTTTAGCACGATCAAATGTCTAATCTGTATTCTAAAAACATAGAATCTCTTTCTTAAGTGTGGATGTAACAGTTGAAACCTCCAAGAGTTTGAATGATATTCCAGTGAAATGCTGTTACAACTCACATTGGTATCCAGCATTACAGTAAAATGTTGATTGTTCAAGCATTGGTTATCCAGATTTATAGATCACATGGACTGAATAAATTTCCCTTAGATACATTGTGAATAAAATTGCCAGTTATCTGAGCAACCAATTATGTGGACAATTAGTCTGAATAACTGCTGTTTTACTGAACATATATTTCAAGAAAATGGTCACTTTTGACAAAGTCATTGTTTTGTATGACTTTGCCTTTACTCTAATTTAAATCATTAAAGCTTAAAACTTTGATAAAATTTTGATTAGATTCAACACCTTTCAAACTTGGTGTTTTTTTTACCTTTTTCAAAGGCTTCTACCCCCGCCCACCCCTTTTTTTTTGTTCCATTAAGGAATAGAGTAGTTAGTCTGCATGTTGTGTTTCTTTCATGAATCATTTTACCTTATCCTTGCATTAATGAAGCAGAGAAAAAGTTCAGGAGCAAAATTGGCTTAGAGTAGTAACTTTTAGATCATTTATGCCCAAATTTAAGCACATTCACTTCTTCCAATTGGGCTTGTAATGACAGCTCCATTAAAATTAACTGGCATAAAAGCCCTAATATAAATTAGAAACTGCCACTTGTCTAAGGTAACATAACAGTAACCCATTCATTTGCTTTTGCAACCCTGATGTAGGTTAAGCCATTTTGTGTTAGCTATTGCAGGTAGCCAATGACTAGTATTGATTTGCCAAGATCTTTGATAATAATAGATCTGTAAATTACATCTATTACTGTCTTTCTTTTGCCATATGAGTACTTGCGGGCATACACTCAGGGATAAATACTTTTCCAAATTGAGAGGCAGGACTGAACACGCAGCATATAAACAGCAATTTGGGCTTTGAAAAAGCCAATCGAAAAGAAGAAAGATCAGAGCTTTTTGCTGAACAAACAGCCAGGTTCACACTTGACAACCTGTGATAACATAGTCTGAATTTATGTATGTATCCCTCCAAGGCTGGGTTTGAGATTGTGCTTACCCCTCAGGCTGCTTATGGAGGTTTAAGCAAACAAAACCAAGGTTTCCTTGAATTATTACATACTACAGGTGTGCCTCCCTTTAATAGGAATACCAAGAAATAACCATATTAGATCCAAACTTGCAATAAGGTTTATAGGAAATTTATCTTGAGCCTGATTTTGAAACCTGCATTTGATGTAAGAGGAAGGAGGACATATAGAAAATGCCATACAAAAATGTTGTGCATAAAATGAATACATAAATATTTTCAGAATTTGATCATCAAAATAAAGTGTTCTCAGTATCTGAACAAAAGTAGTTGCTATCATTGTATTCATCCATTCATCTCTTCACTCTTTCTGTAAATTTCTCGATTTGTAGAGAGAATTTATATTTTTCATAATCAACATCACTAAAGTTCTAACATGTTATGATTCTTGAATGGATCATTTCTGTTTATAGTATTCACTTACCCTCCCATTTGTTTGTACCCCTCTACCGATTTTAAAAATGAAAACCATCAAGGATATAGAAAATGCACAAAACTTAGTCATTTCATTCATCAATTTGTAATTTCTAACCCAATTGTCACCAGGGGGTCCCTAACACTGTCAACTTATTGGCATTTCAAACCAAACAGGAGTTTCCTTAATAACACAGTCACCACATTTGCATGGGCAAGTGTATATTTTCAGACAACAGATGTGATGTAGTTTTACGTCTTTCATAAGCTCCTAATAATTCTGTAAATTTCTGTAACTTTGGGAGTTATATCCCTTTGAACACAAATTTATTAAACAAATATTAAAACTTGACATTACAAAGATTGGAAGCAGACAACACAATTGTTACTGAAAGTGGACTGTTCTCGAAACCGGAAAAGGACCGTGAGCAGTCTTTCTGGTTGTTTAAATTGGCAGCTTCCATTTGATTTGAAATGCGAACAAGATGACAATGTTAGGGGCAAACTGTCGACAGTCAGGTTAGAAATTATAAATTGATGAATTAAATGATTAAGTTTTGTGCATTTTTTATGTCCTTGATGGATTATGTTTTTAAAATCGGTAGGGGGGTACAAACAAGCAAATACTATAGGAAGGAAGAAACTTTGTTAATTAAGGTTATTTTTTCATAGCCCTTTTTGCACTTTTTCCAAGTTATATACTGAAATACTTTTAAAATTCCTAATATAAAAGGACATGATTGTATCATTTCCAAAATTGGAATGAATAAAAAATGTTACTAATCCTTTATTACCCCATCAGACAAGTTTAATAAATTGTTTTATATTTCTTAAACTTCAGGTATATATATATATTTGATATTGATCCACTCATAATCATAATGAACATGTTAATAGTACCATGTTGATTCACCAGGAAATATGATACCATTTGTATTCAGAATTACTTTGCATTATGACAGTTATTCTTAACAATCTTAACAAGTATTAACACAATACTAATTAATCATTCTGGAATTGAAATCAAATTTCATTTCATGAAATATGATGCTTCAGTATTTCTGCCATATGAGACTGTGACACTCAAATGGTGAAGACTGGCATGTCTAAATAGGTTATTGTTGCTTCAATTCAGCCCTAAAGTAAACTTCTACTTTTTCTTCTACCATGGAAAGTAGACCTGGATTAAGTACTCGGAAGAAAGTTTGATGATATGTTAAGTGCAGGAGTCCTGACTATGGATATGAGTCTGTGCTGAACTTTTATTTAAGCAAATTACCTCCCCTCCCCTTTTCTATAAGGGTACAAAAATGGTCTTGTAGTTTTTGTAAGGAGTTGTTGAAATTCCTTTAATTGACCAAGTGTCCTTTCTTCAAAAGCTCCATTTATTTGAGGACTAGTTTAAATGATTCTCATGTATATCGGTACAGAGGGCCTAATAGGTAATTGCTGTTATCCCGTGATTTTGATGATCTGTTGCCAAGCACGTCTGAATAGGCCATTGAATTTCTCCAAAAGAGAACCGTTAAGGCTGGAGAGCATCAGCTTACATAGTGTCACCAGCCATATGATAGGTGCTCATGACAGGTTATCAAAAGCCATTCACAAGAGCTGCTCTGGAACAATTCGTGCAGAGCAAATACATTTGTTGAACATGGGATGCATAGTATCTTTGCCACTCTTCTAAAGTTGGCGTAGATACCTCACGCAGCAAACCTGATATATTGTCCTTGTATACACATCTTCCATGAATCACACAGCTTGATGATGTGTACTTAATCTCCTTAAATTGATCAGATAAATCCAGCTCCTTTAGATTGACCTCCACTTCCTCCAGAATGGTTATCATATTGGTAAAACAGTTTTAGGAGTTTTATATTCAGATCATTTTTATGTCAAAGATGAAAAAAACTCAAATAAACCAACAAACAAACTAAATGTTGTTAGCTAGCTAAATCAGTCAATCAATCCAATACAAATAGTGAAATAGTCTCTGCATAAATTGATTAATAACGGGTACTATTGTTATAAATAAATTTTTATTTTATTTTTTAAAAATATCTTAAAAATGACATAAAGAAATCTATACTTTTGACACCTATATCAGTTATCATTGTAAATATTTTATTTCTGCTTAGAAATTCTTGTTGTGAGCTTAATATTTTTTGTACTTGTCGGTGATCTACAGAAAGAACCATTCAGTACCTTAAATGCTTAAAAGAGAACTTTTTATGTTGCAGGACTCGGACGAGTTTGACGAGTTTGGGCCTCTGGTGGTGGACACATCACAGCGAGACTACAGTGATGACAGTCAGGACACATCTGAACCGCCATCTCTGTATTCTAATGATGTGATTCGTATCAATCCTCTTAAAGGGTCCAGTGACACTTTACCTAAAAAAATTCAATCTGAACTGATAAATGATAACAGCTCTGAAACAAAAACTAATAATGGCTTTGAACTTTCAAATAATAGGAGGTCTTTGTCCAGCATCCAACCACCAGACCTGAATAATGACAACTCCCTGTCAAGTAACCATAGCCTGTCTTCTGGGGCTACAACTCCTAGCACCCCAAACATTTCATCCAAGTCCAACAGTGATTCCTTCCTGTCTCAGTTGTCTTCAAAAGCATCCAGACGTGGTTCAAAGGTAGCTGTAACATATCAAATACACTTGTAGGAACTACCTTTGACCTAATAGACTGATTCTCTTGTTTTCTGCTCGGTTCTTTCATTAGGTCATTCTGAACATGATGATATATATATATGTATATATATAACCAGTCCAGGACTTGGCAATACCTTTGTTGGAAAAACTAGTGAAAAATTAGGATTTTGTGCAATGGCTTGAAAATCTTTGTTCCGGGCAAGTTGTAAATTTTAAGATTTCTCCAACACTACATGTACTTGACAATATTTACTTAAATGTGGCTAATGACTTGTTTTACTGTTAAAAAAATAACTGAATGAAAGTATTTAGCCTGTTCAGAGTGACCTAACTTACCATCTCCAGTCCAAATTTCCACTTTGATGTAGAACTTGTAGTGATTGTCAAAAAAAAAAATACTTTTAGCACTGGAAATTTACTATTCTCTCTTTCATCTGTAATATGTAAATTTCCCAATAAAAACAACTTTGGTAAAGGGTGTTGTGGAAATTTGAGTAATAAGACTGTATTAGTGTGCGTGTTTGCTTGGTGTTACAATCATGGTTTTCTCACTCACATTGAGTGAACTAATCTTTGATGTGCTCTCTCACTTCTGCCTCATGTCAATCATAATGTAGACAATAAACACACATTTTTTGGCTTCTCCACATCTTAAACTGTTGCAGTGTTGCACCTTGGTTGAGCAGTCATGGGGACTTTGTAAGTACCTCTGTCACCCTGTAATGATCAAGATTTGGGGATTTGTTAAATTTAGGGGGACACTGGTAGTTTGGGGTCTGAGAATGTCCTGGGACTCGCCCAAGGTGCACACTGCTGTTACCATATATACAGTAGTACAAGTCTTTGCTACTTATGCATAGGACATAAACCCCGACCAGTCAGTGCAGCCAGTGCATACACAGTAAAGGTTTTCAATTGTCTCTTTCATTTATTGCATGGCATTTTGAGTTACTTTGAATCTGATGGTTCTGAAACAAGAGCCATTTCAGTGACATCATATACCCAGTTCTTCACAAATAGTAAATTTAAAATGGTCCTTAATTTCAAATTGATTTTACTCAGTGAAACAAAGCTTAGGCCAACAAAAAAAATTATCTTTGTTTCCTATTGCACAGGTTTTAAAATTAGGGTAGGCAGGTATTTTTTTTTTTTTTAAACATTAAATATAAATCAAATAATATTTCAAATGCTTACAAGTTCTGGGCAAAACCGGCTCAATTATATGCAAAAATCAATTTCAGCAAAGTGATTTTTTTTTTTGTTAAAAATTTAATTTTTTTTTTATTTGCAATGGGGGAAAAAGTGCTAGGGTCGACAATGAGAAACAGGGATGGTCAGCTGACCAGAAACACATTTTTTGTGTGTGTGCCTTATGATGAAAAATAAGGATGGATTATTAGATAACACTGTTGGCTGAATGCACAAATTACATGTATACTGTACTTTGGCTAGTTTTAACCTGACAAGTATGTTTCTCACTGACCTTGAATAGATTTCTTTTTGTCAACTAAAGAAATTAAACCATCGAAAGTCGTGTCAAGTGGATCAATTAAGCATGTTTACCCAGTTTTTAAGAATCTTTTTGCTCCAATGGTAATTCATTTCCCAGAAATATTGTTAGTAAAGAACATTTATTGGTTTGTAAATATGTGTATTATTTAACAGAATTATTCTTCACAGCCAAATATAAACTTCCGTTTTCAAGAATGTGAAAATCTCCATTTCATAAAATAATATTTACCTTAAAAATGTTCAAGGAGGGATACACATACAGATTATCTTTCCCCTTTGCTTGACTTGTACACTTGTATATATAGTACCCTCTTTACAAGTAGATCTTTTCATCCAGTTTACTTCTCCCCATTGTTAGACTTAATCCTCTGGGCAAAGATAGTTTTACCACATTTACAGGGCAAGGGAGATAACTCAAATACAAACATTTTTACAAGCCTTTTGACCTGCATTTATATCCATCAGTCAGAGGCCTGTTTTGTTTTGCATGGAGTGCAGAATGCAATCATGTCAATCCTTCCATAGCATTCCAGAAATGAATTTGTCATGGTAACAAATCAAGTTGTCATGCTGGTAACAAATTTAACAAGGTTGTCTAATTGGCACACTTTGGATTTTACTGTTGTACTCTTTCAGACAGAGGATGAGGAAGACTTTGATGATATCGATG
This sequence comes from Margaritifera margaritifera, assembly GCA_029931535.1. Taxonomy (NCBI): domain Eukaryota; kingdom Metazoa; phylum Mollusca; class Bivalvia; order Unionida; family Margaritiferidae; genus Margaritifera; species Margaritifera margaritifera. The sequence continues at coordinate 601,664 of JAQPZY010001656.1, read as the reverse complement.
ATGAACTTTTAGCAAAGGTACTCTTGTTACTCAGTTCAATGTAAATATGTTATATTCAGAATGCATTTAGAGGCATGCAGTTGTCTTGCTCACCAATAAAGTTTTTTTTCATCTAACAAACACACAAGATTAGAAGGAAATTATTCTGCAAAATATTTTGGCACTATAATGTTTTTTAATACTGTGTTGCAAACAAATTGTGTCCAAATATTATATTCTCTTTTCAGAAATTGATAACTTTTGAATTATCAATAAATGTATTATTATCAACTTAATTTGATAATAAAATACTGTTGCAAAAAGCACATTTATTTAAAAAAAAGTATCAAAGACATTTTGTCAGCAAAAAATGGTTGAAAAACTATATGATTCTAGACAGTGTCTTAGCAGCTTCAAAAATTTTACTTTCCAGGTCAGAAATTATAAAAAATATTTTTAAGAAACATTTGGATACGTACAATTACCCTAGCTAGACTGAGCAGGAAAATTTTGGCAGATACTGCTGTTAAAGTTTCTCATTCAAATAATTAAGGATTTAAATGAAAATCGGCTCTAGTCAAAATATTTGTTTAAAGTAGCTAAAAAAAAATGTGTAATTTTTGTTGTAAGTCTTGCATGTAAAATCAATCATGTTGGTAGGCTGATAGAAATATCTCAATCGACCATTCAGATATTCCTGCTTTCTTTAGACTAATAGCATTGCTCTTTGTCATAGTTTGTCTTTTCAAGTCATCAAAAAAATATGAAAAATTTTCAAAAACCCTATTCTTTCCATAATTTCTGAAAATACTTAAAAACTCAACTAAATATTCTGAGCAAAACAACTGTTGATGGGCCATGGTGCTGGATGCATGCATGAAATAAGTTATTACATTTCATATTAATACTGTACACAGTTTGTATATATCTTTTTTTTCATCAGGTAGTGATAGGGAATTGGATGTTATTTTAAGATAGGCCATTTTGCCACCCTGTAGTCTTGGCTGTAAAGATCCTAACTCGTCAGGTTCACCCCACTCCTATCCCCCTGCCTGCAGATAGCTCTGCTTTGCTTATTTCATATAGGGCTTGTAATGTAAACCATTGTTTAAACATGCATGATTAGAATAGTACATGTACTAATAAATCACATTGAATGGTGATGGATTTCTAACATTTCATATCTGCACATGGATAAATGAATTACAAACCATCATCTTCATATTTTACCTTGAACACTATATTGCACTTCAGAAAAAAGGTTTTCTTACACTTATGTTAAATCTCTTATGATCAGCCCATGCTTGATGATATCCCCATCCCCACTTTTACAATATTTTACCAGTTTCTATTTTTTAAAAAGTTGACCTGACTCATTCATCCTTCCCCTCCTCCCCACCAACCTTAAAAAACTTTCCATGTCGGGCATCTTGGGCTTATCATAGGAGAAAAACTAAACATTAAAAAGTGATAAACACAAAAAATAATGACAATTCATATTTCTAGAGAAGTGTTTGTTTATTTTCAGGATTTTGTAGGCATGATCAGCATTTGATGTCGGGTTATGTTTACTCTTGACAGGTGGCTCCATTTTATGGTTATCATACACTGATAGTTTGTAGTGCAAGCTACCTTACAGTGAGGCTGTGTCTAACAAATATGAAGATACAGCAATGTTCTGATTT